>PVIR01001970.1:96370-111074 GCA_004026965.1 Petromus typicus
CTCCAACTCACATCACAGCAATCCTCCTGCCTCTGCCTCCTGCGTGCTGCGATGACAGGCCTGAGCCACCACGCCCGGCACTGTGGTATGTGGTATTGCTTGCCGCTGGGGTGAGTCTCCACACTCAGTATTGTTATGTGGTAACGGGGATTGAACCCAGGTCCTTGCGCTTGCAAGACAGGCGCCGGAACCACTGAGCTATATCCCCGGCCCTGCCTTGGGGCATTTAGACTCAACTGCTCTCACCTACACTTCCTACAGCATCCTCCTCTGCAACACTCCAACCTTTTGTCTTTCATGTCCTAGAGGATATGTGAGCATCTTACTTAAACAACAGCTGCCATTGGACTCTAAAATTCTATGGACAGTGGAATTGGGTCAATCTTTTCCTTATCATGCTTAGTTATACGCTGCATTTTCCAAAGATCAAAAGTTCAATTAATGTTTGAAGAATAAAACATCCAGTGAATAGAAGGTTAAATTCATTATAACTTATTTTCTCTATACCATTAAAGAACTAAACACACACAGCTATATAACTTTTATCAAGAAGAACAACAGAATAGAAAGAATAAGAAAAGCCAAGGATTTACCATACTTTGTCACATTTTCTGTTCTCTGTTTCTTCTTTTTTTTCCTAGTAGTTCTTAATTCCAACTATTTTCTTGCCATTTTTTCACATTTCTGAGCAAACGCCTGCTGAAATGCCATGTTTTCTTGCTACATATCACTCAGGTGGAAGTATTTTCAGTTTGTTTTACAGCAGTAAAACTCTTAACTCTTAAACTTCATAAACAATATTAACTATAATTCATATACTTTTATTCCAAAGTGAATTAAACTTTTTAAAAGAACATTTAAAACATTCTACAAAAATGAGAAATAAACCTAGAAGTGGCTTGTGTGGAGCAGGAGCATAGATATGATATGTAACATGTTCCCTCTAACACCATCTCAAGCTTCACATGCAACTTGGTTGAACACTCTTTTCAAATACAAGGTCAGAAAAGTGCTTTAGAATTCAGTAGTTATTGGAAAAATCTGATAGGATTGATCCAGGAATATACTGACTATGGCATGAGTAAGGAACATGACTGTAAACTTGGCCTGAGGTGTTCCTTCTTCACCTCTCAAAGCTTTCTGGAACATAGATGGGAAGGCAGTAAGGACCCTATTATGGGCCCTGGCCCAACACTCAAGAACGCCTATTTTGCTGACTGTAGCATGAGCTCCAGGACTCTAGTATGGAGGTTTACTTAGAAGCACCTTCTGTTATTCCAGGTATCTGTCCTGCAGTACATCTTGGGTGATGACCTATTCTCATTCTCTATGGAATAAGTGGTTCCTTCGGCCAACATAGTACCATCCCAATAAGCACTTGCCAGATGTCTTCTTCATTTGGCCTTTCTGAAAATTGCACATAAGACTGTCATCAAGAGGCCAGTTTTGGTATGATCCCCTCACCATGCAGGCTTGTATCACAGGTGGTATTGCAATTTGCCAACAAGTGCAAAGCAGTGTCAGATTGGTTCTACTTCTTTGACATCGACATCCAAGTCCAGCACTATGAGCTCATAGGTTCTCTTTAGGGACTCAGGAAAGTACTCCCTGTGGTTTTTCATGACATACTTCAAAATTTCTTCCAGAACCACCTCAACTAGATGGGTTGTGTATGAATAATCATTGATGACTAGTACATAGGAAGTACTTGGTCTTTCCACATCTTAGCTTGTGATGCCATCATCAGATGTTGTGCATGAGACACTTACAGATGAGCTCTCTGGGGATTCTACTACAAAGAGAAGAGGAGAGAGGGAAAATCTCTTCTATTTCTACCTCAGTGGCCTGAGCACCCTGGAGACCCTGAGTCTTACTTTGGAACAAGCAATGTTTATCCTAGACACAAAAATTCTTTTTTTGACTTCAAGATGTGATGACTGCAGTCACGAACTGTGGCCAAGAGAGCAAATAATTCAGGTACCTGGAGGAGGAAGAATGAAATGCAGTGTGCGTCTTCAGCAAGGACACACCACTGTGATTTTTCACTAAAACTGTCTGTACAGGGTTCTGTGAGAGCACAATTTTAAGGATACAGAGCCCTTTTGCAATTAGCCTGTCCCATAACAACCCAGTGGAGAAAGTTAGAGTGCAGAACCCAGTGGAGAAAGTTAAGCTGCAGTGTGCCAGCGTAGGATGAGTCAAGACTGAGAGCAGGTGCTGATAGGAGGCTCCATGAGACATAAAGTTGTACATGGTTCTCCGTTCACACTCAAGATTGTCATGTCAACTGCTTGCAGAAGCAAAGCATCCTTCCCTCGGTATTTCTGAAGTTAACATCTTTATCCCAATGATCGCTGGGGGAGAAAAGAAAGAGGGTGTAATCTAATCACCCTTCTAATATCACAGCTGAGGACAATACAGCCAACTTTCTGCAGGACACCCCTTCTAGGCGATTAGGACTTTTAGTCCTCACTGACAACATCCTCATTAGAGCAAGATCCTCCTCCCTGAGATTCCCTTCTCTGACAGTCTTGCCCTGCCCGGGGGCAGGAGTGCATGTCTGCCATTTGTTGTATTGCTGAGTGTCCCCTCAAACTTCATTCAGGATCTTCTTTATTTTGTATATTGCCTGAGTATTTTTTCTTCTGTAGACATGAGCCCACCAGCCCCAGATAAAGGTCTTCATTTCCACAGTTTCTCAGACAGAACTGAGAAGGGTGAGCCTAACAGCCTTGTCGTGCATCTCTTGGCACTAGGGTAAAGGGCTGGAGCATGGCAAAACAGTAGAAGTCCTATGCAGGTGGACTTGGCCTGACAACCCTAGAGTCCCCATCTTGACTCTCTCCATCACAGTTACCTTCCGAAGATCTGAGGCTGCCATCCTTAGAGCAGCTCTCTCATCTCCCTGGGTCCCTTGAAGTGGAACTCAGGAATGTCTCCAGCTGAAAATTTGACATGGGGCCTCCTAGGAAAAAAAAGGGGGTGAAAATGGATTTTTTTGGACGTACTCAGAGTGGCAGGGAGGAGCATGGTGTTCTCATCATCTTTAAAGGCTCCCTGGAAAGCACCAACTCTCTGAAAGCTCTGGTTGTTTCCCTATTGCTAGACAGTGAGAATGGGTCAGGTATCCAAGCTAGACATTAAAGGGGAAATAGCTATATATAGCAGGGCACCAGGACAAGGGTTGGGTTGTAAGAGGAAAAAACAAACAAACACTAGAAGATAGGATTTGTAAGAAGAGCCTGGGCACTATGTGTGTGTGTGTGTGTGTGTGTGCGTGTGTGTGTGTGTGTATGTGTGTGTGTGTGTGTAAAACTCAACAAGTATATGTGCCTATTAATTTTCATGAAATAATTACTATCCTTGTAATGTGTTATTTCTTCTTTTTATTTTTTTGTTTATTTATTTATTTATTTTTTTAGGTTTTTTGAGACAGGGTCTCGCTTTGTGGTTCAGGCTGGCCCTGAGCTCAGCCTCAAACTCACATCACAGCAATCCTCCTGCCTCTGCCTCCCGAGTGCTGGGATTACAGGCGTGAGCCACCACGCCTGGCACTGTGGTATGTGGTACTGGTTGCTGCTGGGCGTGAGTCTCCATGCGCAGTATGGTATGTGGTTACCGGGGATCGAACCTGGGTCCTTGCGCTTGCAAGACAGGCGCCGGAACCACTGAGCTAAATCCCTAGCCCCTGTTCTTTTTATTTCTTAACTTGATAGATATGATAATAATTCTCAAAGGTCCATCACCAGCAAAAAATACTGCTTTTACAGTAGCTGATCAATAAATTGCTTTCTGATCAATGCTTCCTGATCAATAAAGTATTTTCTAACCAAATATAAAATGCTGCAGCAGCTTAAAAATCAAAGACTGTGCCAGACTTTGTGTCAGCCTGACTGGGAAAATGCTATTTGTGTGGGGGCTTTTCTCTCCCGTCTCTTAGTTGTAAGTCAGTCTGAACTGTTTTTAAAGTTAAAGTCGGGCTCAAGGCTTGTTCAGAAAAACAACACGGCCTTGAGACATTAGATGCATGCCTAGTCACGTCATGACTTTGTAAGCTATGAGCCAGCTGTGTCCTTGATTAAAGATAGTTTTGTGTAACTGTTGATTCCCTGACTCTAACCCCAGCTAGCTCATCAGTATAACCCCTGCTTTTGTAGACTCTCCCATTCTATGCACTACACTCCCCTGCTCACCCTTAGAATGTGGCCAGTCCACAAAGACTTATTTCCAAGACTGGTCAATTACCAGTAATAAACTTTTTCTTGTTTTACCCAACTCTCCTGTCTCTGATTGAGTACTTCAATTCATCCAGTCAGATTGCCACAATAGTTTCACCTGGTTATTAACACTGTTTCAAGAATCACATTGTCTGAATTTCATGCCATCCTAATATCGCCCCATGGTGATAGGTGCAGTCTCAGATTCTTCGGTGAAGTACAAATTCACTGTCTCAAGGCACACAGGAAAGAAGCAAGCCTCAAACTTTAAGAGTTTCCTCCAGCTGATTCTATCATCTGCTCCTATTGCAAGCTAAAGAATTGATTTTACTTGAGAGCAAACATGCCCAAGCACAATGGGTATTTCAGCACAAGTTTAATGATTCTAATCAGTTTCTCATTTTGTTGATATTTTGTTGTTGATATCATTCTTTTATTCTTTTTTCTATTGTTTCTCCAGGGTTGATTTTGGCAAACAACCCCCATCTTGAATGCCACATATAAAAGCAATACACTAGTCTGCTTGGATTGCCATACAAAATACCACAGACTATATGGATTGAGCAATAGAATTTATTTTATCACATTTCTAGGACTAGGGAATGGTGGAGTAGGCTTGGTTTCTGGTGAAGGCTCCTCTGAGACTTGCAGATATTCCGGTTGTGTCCTCACACTAACTCTTCTCTGTGTACATGTGTGAGATCTTTGGTTTCTCCATCTCTTACAATATTAACTGTTCTTTTGAATTAAGACCCACTCTTAAGACCTCAATTAAACTTAATTACCTATAAAGGACTATTTTCAAACAGATTCATATTGGGTTTTCAGTATACGCTTTGAGGGGCTCAAATCAGTCTGTTGCTGACAGTAAATCTGTAAATAAGAAGCAACATCTTTACAACAATCTTTTCCCCATAAAGAAACATAGTATACTTACATATTAATTTGGGACTGCTTTTCTGAAAGCTTGTTTTTATAACTGTTTCCAGAAAGATTATATGTATTGTTTCTGGGTTTCTTATGGGAGACATTTTGAATATTCACTGCTATTGTGATTGTGTTATTTTCAGTTATCTGATCTAGCTAGTTACTGATTTTGTGTGGCTAAGTATCTCAGTTTGCTACAGTAATATACAAAATAATTTTCTGAAGTTTTTTGGTCACTTGCATATTACACTATTTATGTATTTTATTCTATGCTTAAAGAGTAGAAATAATTCCATACATCTATATCTTGGTCCTGATTTTAATGGACATTTTTCTTACTTTTCTTTCACATTTTTGTAAGTTTTGCTGTAGATTTGGGGAAATACAAATCACTGGTAATACTATTTTGCTGAAAGTTTTCATCTTCAAAGAGTGCTAATTTTTTGCAAAAACTTTTTCTCTATCCCCTGGCAATGATCAAATGTCTATTCTCTTCTAATGTATGAGTGTAGAGACACTCCAGTCAGCATTTTCCCCAATGCTTTATCATCTTTGCATTGCTTAGATGGAGCCTAATTACTCATTGATATATTAGAAATATGAAGTTATTTACAATGTATGTCTCTACATGAATGAACTTGGCTTAAGCAATCTTTTCTCGAGTTTGTATCACAGTCAACAAAACTGCTAAAATGATTTTAGTTATTTCCCATCTTTTTGTATGCCTTGAAAGGCAATTAGTTCTTCTCTGGCCATTTGGTTAAACTGGATTACAACCATGGCTGCTCCTGAAATATTATGAGGGGCCTGGAGTTTAGGCTAGATTCTTATATTTGATATTAACATATAAGAAACAGTAGAAAATGCATCAACAGCACTTCATAATTTAAAAATAATATTTCTACATTGAGGAAATAATCAAGAATGTGAAAAGGCAGAACCTAATATTTTGGATAATACATCTCTAAGGGTCTGATATAAAAAACATGTAAAAATTTCATCCAAATGACAAAAAGACCAAAAAATCCAATTAAAATGGTCAATACTGGATATAGAACTCTTTGAAAAAAATATAAAAGTAGTCAATAAGCCCATGAAAACATGCTCAATATTGTTTGTATTTAGGGAACAGAAAATCCAAACCATAATGAATGACACTTCACTTATTTATTTTTTTAAAATTCAAATATTTATTAGTACATTATGAATACACATCATCACTGCATTCAACATTGAGAGTTTGTATCAGAATATGACACATCTTGATCGTCATTTTTCCCATTCCCCACTACTCTGCAACCCCCGCCCCATATATGTATATATTATATTGCATATATACATGCAACGTATATATGTACATATATATATATATATATATATACATATGTATATATATAAGCTTTGTTTCCTTTTTTAAAAAATTACTATCACATTCTTTTCCCCCTTGTTATTTACCCCTATTTAGACAGCCTTAATTTTTTGAAGGTAAATAACCAGCATAGGAGAGGATGTGTAGAACTAAGAACTTTTTAAAAACTGCTTTTGGTAATTAAAAAATTATAACCATTATAGAAAACATTTTGGAGGTACTTCACAAGATTTAACACAAAATTAGTTTTTGACCCAGCAATTCTGCTTCCAGGTCTATGTTTACAGATACTTCTACGCAGATAATTAATAGTCTTTATCATATATATATATATATATATATATATATATATATATAATACTCAGCCATAAAAATGAAAAAGTACTGATGCATGCTGTCATGTAAATGAACCTTTGAAAACAGTATGCAAAGTGAAAGGAGCCAATGTATGTAATGATCATACATTGCTTAATTATTTTTACATGATATACCTGGACTAGGAAAACCTATAGGAACAGGTCAGATTAGTGGTTTCCATGGGATCAGGGAGGGCAGAATGAGGCAGGACTGTTTAATGGATCTAGGGTTCTTTTTCTTGCACGAGGAAAAATTTTGGAAAGATGGTGTTTGTGCAACACTGTAAATGCATTAAATTCTATCAAATTTTAAATTTAAATGGTTAATTAGACATTATGTGAATTTCATGTCAAATAGTAAGATCAATGCTAAAATATAACATTGTCTGTTGTAGTTCTAAATGTATAAGTGGTCACATTTAAGGTGAGTGTACCGTAAGGTGAGGAGGATCGAAGGACTCAGTAGATAGTGAGGTTTGTATGTTCCAAATGAAGTGATTAAAAGTTTATACTAGGAGACTGAGTTGCAGTTATAATCCCTCAAGCACCCATTAAATTTTTGTAAGAAATATATCCAAACTATTCTTCATGTGAATTCAATTAATTTTAATATGTACATTGTTTATTTAAATTATAAAGTTGGAATAGTAGAGAAAGTCAAGAAGGTCAAGCAATGATTGGAAACAGAGGGCTAGACTTTATGGAGATTCAAAAGGGTTCTGGGGATGGGTTAGGTGGGAGGACAAGGGAAAGAAGTAAGATGATTAAAATGCATTAAGTGTGTGCATCATTTCCCCAATGCAAAAGAAATCGCTAGGCATTGCAGTGATATACTATTAAAAAAGAAACTAAAAAAGACAAAAGCCAGAGGAAGTGAACAGAAAACAAATTATAAAATGACAGACATATAAATAATTAACTTAAATCTAAATAGCCAAATCACACATATTAAAAGAATTTGTTGTGATGGATAAAAATGTAAGTCCCAACCTTATGCTTTAGACAAAAGCAAACTACAAACTTTACGATACATAGCATAAGAATAAAAGGACAGAAAAATACATGCATCTTAATCACAACTGAACAAAAGTTGATACATAAGAAAACGGATTTGATTTCCAACACACACACACACACCACACACACACACATACACACACACACACACACACACACACACACACACACACACACACACACACCAGTCATGTACTGGTACAAATTCTCAATGTTCAGTGTGATCATGGTGTGTATATAAAATGTATCAATAAAATCAATTAATAAAGCAAAAACTGAATTGGACTGACTTTACCAGTATCATAAATGTGGACTTTAAAACAAAAAAATTCACAGTGGCAAAGGAAGACATTAGTGATGAAAGAACAAGGAGCTCTGGGGATGGAAGAGACAGTAGAGAAGGGAGGCAAAGGGGAAGTAAAATGGACCAATGCGAAGTATCTGTATGTATCACTTCCCCATGATGAGTATATTTGTTATGTACAAATACATACTAGTGAAAAAGTTAGGAGCCAATTCATCAAAGACAAAATATTAAATGTGCAAGTATCTGAAAGCATAGCTCCAAAAATATCTAACACAAAAATGAAGGAACTGAATGAAAATAGATTGACAAAATCAAGACTGTATCTTTAACTCAAGAATCCCAAAGGGCCATGAGAAAGTAGATCACCAAAGATACGTGACTGAAAAACACTTGCCATAGAATCTAGCTTACACTCACAAAACACGTGAACCCAAAGTAGCAAACTACATATGACTTTTAAGGCACATCCACAAAGAACAGCAATGTACTGAGACATAAGATGTCTTAAAATATAAAATAATTAAAATGAGGTAGATCATGATCTCCGCCCCAAGGGAATTATACTAGAAATTAATATCAGAAGCAAAACAGATATCACCAGAGTTAGAAGTTAAGCAGTAGTATTATAGATCATATGCAAGTCAAATAATATTTCTCAAATTAAAAATACATTATCAGTTAAATGAAAAATAATACAAATCACTGCCAAACTATTGGAATACGAGTAAAGCAATATTTATACAGAAATGATCAGTAAATGTTTAAATTAGGAAAAAATAAATATTTAAATCACTAGTCTAAAATGTCTTCTTAGAAAACTAGAAAAGCAGGCAGATGGAAGGAAATACATAAAAAAAGATCAGAAGTCAATGAAATTGAAAACAGAAAAACAATACAGGAAAGCCAATAAACTCAACATATGGTTCTTTCAAAAGATAACAAAAGCAATAGATGTCCAGTGAGACTGAGAAAGAAAAAGGCACAGCGATGAACAGCATCAGAAAAGAAAGAGGGGATATATCACCACAGACCCGAGGTATTAAGAGTAATAAGGAAATATTATGAACCATTCTATATACTTAAATTTGACAACTCGTGAAGAAATAAACCAATTCCTTAGAAATCACCAGTTACTTAAAATCAGCCAAGTTATAACAGGTAGTCTGAAGAACTCTATAACGATTTTTAAAATGGAGTTCATATTTTTTTAAAAGAATGAGAACTAAACCAAATGGCTAACTCTCCTAAACCAAATGGCTTCACTAGCAAATTATAACAAGCTCATAACGAAGAAATAACAGCAATTTTGTACAGTGTCTTCCAGAAAATAGAAAAGGAGGAGACAACTTCCAACTCAATAATCAAGTCAACATTATTCTTACACAAAACATGGAAAATATAACAACCTAAAATACGAATATAGAACAATATTCTTCTTACATAGAAGTCATTAACAAAATATTAACAAATCAAGTCCAGCCATATTGGAAAAAAATAATAAAGTAAGAAAAATATTGCTTATTTTAGGAAAAGCAGGGCAGCTCAAATATTAAAAAGCAAGCCTTGGGCCAGGTGTGGTGGTTCACACCTATAATCCTAGCACTCAAGAGGAAAAGGCAGGAGGATTGCTACGAATTTGAGTCTAGCCTAGGCTGCATAATTAGTTCATAGACATCCTAAACTACAAAGTGAGACCCTGTTTCAAAAAGTAACAGTCACCAAAAGAAATCAAGCAATATTATCCATAATTAAAAGATGAAATATTTTTTAAAAATGATAATGGACCATGAATAAAAAGAATTTGATGGAATTCAACATACTAGAAATAAAAAAGTGATGAATAGCATCTATCAAAATGTTATGTCGCCAGGCACAGTGGTGCACAACTGATTTTCCAGCATTCTTGGGGCAGGAAGATCACAAGATCATTTTCACCTAGGGCAAGTTATGGAGATTCGATCTCAAAATTTAAAAAAATACAAAATAAAAAAGGATTGGTGAAGTTCAGTGTGATTGACCCGAATTCAATCTCCAGTATCACACACACACACACATACACACACACACACACACACACACACACACACACACACACACAATACGTTGTAACTAATATTAGACTTGATTGTGAGAGAATGGCTGCATCCCTCTTCAGACGGCGAATACGGGAAGTAGTTCACCACTCACCACCCCACTTTGACAATGTTACTGGAAGTCTCAGTTGGTGTAACAGCACAGGAAGGGGGAATAAAACATATGCAGACAACGAGAGAGGTGCAACAAAATATTTTCTTGTTTGCAGGTGACATGAGAGTCTAAGAGCAACCCATAATAACCCAAGGTGGAAAATACCAATTCTTCCAAATATTTTAAATAATAACTTATTTTAGAAAGTTTATAAGCTATAGGCAAGATAGCAAAATACAATCACATATCTATAATATCACCAGTAACATTTATATTTTAGAATGAAAATACACCATACCATTTACAAAAAAAAAATCGAATAACTAGTTTTAGATTAAATAAAGCACACGCTGGATCTTTAAACTGGAACATGTAAGTTATTAATGGAAGAAATAAAATACTTAGGTAGAAAAAAGCACCATATCCATGAATCTAAAAAAAATCGGATACGGACAACAGTTTCACTCAAATCTGTATTTTTCAATTTTCATTATCAAAATTATAGCTGAATGCTTTATAGATGTATTCTGTTTGGTTCTTAATATTTATATGGAAAACGTACTAGACTACCTAAAACGATTTTGGAAGAAATTGGATTGAAAGAATTTTACTGCCCGAAGGTAAGACTAGACTATAAAGCTACACCAATCAAGTTAGTGTGATATCAACAGAGAGGTAAGCACATACATTAAATGAATAAAACACTCTAGAAAAGGAACTGTACCAACAAAACCGATTATTGACAACAAAGAAAAAGCAATTCAAACAAAAAGCGTAAGTTTGGTAATAAATGATATTGAAATAATTTTAGTTCTACAAAATTCAAAAGTGAGCTTTGGCCTTAAACTCTTACCATATACAAATATTTAAAGTGGTTATAGTTCCAAATATAAAACATGAAAGAAATAATACCTTCAGAAATAACATCAGGCAAATTCTCAAAGATTCTCAAAGAAGTTAGTGCATATTTCTTAGTTCTGCACTAAACCCACGATCATAAAAGGAATTATATGTAAATTTAACTTTAGTAAAACTAAAAATCTTGTACTGCTAAATGCACCGCTAGAAAGATAGAAAGACATCTGCAAATCACATATCAAACAAAGAACTTATAATGTCAAGAACTTCATTGGGGCATCATAGTACATTTTTGAAAGCCACATTTTGAGGAGGAATAGTGTCTAGGATTATTTTTATGAATATGTCTATTGATGAATTATTAACTTTAATTTCATGAATTTTACTATATTAAACAAGGTGTACTGAACAAGAAATTAAAATACTCTTTTTAATATGTAATGAATAAGTGTCAACATTTTCAACAAAAACTGTATACTTCTTTGCAAATCTAAAACTATAATAGCAGAAATAAATTCCTATTGAGCTAAAATGAAAATAAAAACAAAACTTCTACCACAGAAATAATCTGTTTCAATTATCACATGGGAGGCGGTCTTCACACATGACAGCAGCATGTTCTGTACACAAGTCTCACTCACACTCACAGCCCATGTGCTTAGCTTTCCTTGACTGTTTGACAGACCATATCTGTACCCTTTCTTGTCTTTCTTTCTTGTCAGCAGCTTCCTATTATATTATACAATTTTAATTTAGCAGGAAAATAAAATATCAATAAAATAAAACATCAGGTATTTATTAAGCATTTAGAATAAATATCAGCATTTTGTACATAAACTGTTCTCTTACTAAGCCTAAAAAAATAACAAGAAAAATAAATTTCTGTGCAAACTACAATGAAACTACAAATAAATCTTTTCCAAAGCTATTTTTTGCTTTAATTATCACATGTAAAGCAATTTTCACACATAAAACAGCAGGTTCCATATACAGTATCCCATGCGCTGATAGCACACGTGTTTTGTTCTCCTGTCTTCTTTGATAGGTCATAATTGACATAACTGACAGGTTCTTGTGATTATTTCACCTTTGTCCACTGAGCTGCTCAAGAATTCTTCTGCAGATCTCTTTGGGTAGGTGGATACTGTTCTTCCTCTACTGTAATTGACAACTTATCAATTCCAATTTCAGTCTTCTAAGAAAATTTCTCTGTGATATTTTCTGCTTGTTATTTTCTTCATAAACTGAAAATATTTATGTCTGACATGTTTAGGTTAAAGTAAAACATAACCAATGCCCAACACTTTGTGTTACAAGTGACATACTAGTTGCTACATAACTCAGCATCTATCTCATCTTTCGTTCTGTAAAATGTAACCATTTCTAGCTTCATTTGTGCTGAGGATTCATTCCACTCCCCCTCCCTTTTTGAAACAAGATCTCACTAAGTTGTCCAGGCCATCCTTGAACTCATTGTGTAGCATAGGCTGAACTTGAACTTACAGAATCCTCCTGTCTCAGCCTCAGATTGCTGGGATTCTAGACAGGCATGCACTGCCATGCTCTTTCTCACCATCAATCTTATCATCATGCTGTAAATATTGATAGTATCAGTACTACTTTATTTTTCTTCAACATGTAGGAGGCCAATGTTATATCTTTCTGAAGTAAAATTATTGTGCTAAACATTTCTTTATTGTCAGTTAGGAACATCTTTTCTGGAGTCTCTGCTTTGTTCTTTCAAATAGTTCCTATTCTAGTCAACTGGTGCTCTGTAAGCAAATGTAATATCAGTGAGTAATTAGAGAACCAAACGTCTCATGTGACATTTGAGTTCTTTTTTGAAATAGGTGCCACAAATATGTCCACAATGTCATAGATTATTACTCATGAATAAAGATCTGGTAGCTGGATTCTAGGTTAAGTTTCTAAATTCAAGATATAAAATGTCTTTGCATCTATCAAAACATATATTTTACACCATGTTTGGGAGGCAAATTTGGCATACATTCCCAGAAACTTCAACAATCATGAAATGATACAAGTTGTCATCAGTTGTCATGCATTTGGACATTGTATAAATTGCTTTACAGCTTGAAATAAAGCTATCAACAAATGAGAGAACAGCAGCCAAATTGTTAGAATTTTTTATGCTTGGTAGTTCTTTTTGTTGTCAAAATATAAGAAATTTCAAAGGAAACCAAACTCTTAAAGGTCATAATTCTAAAAGTCTCAATGCCACATCTGTCACTTCTCCATACATCCTTTAGATTATGACTACTAGAATGATAAAGTCTTGATGTGAAGGCCTTAAGTTTAGATAATGATTTATCATAATTATATTTATGAGTATTACTATTGATACATATAGAATTTTTTTTGTATTTTACTATTAATGTATTTCCCAGCATCTTGTAGCATATCATCCACTACAATTTATAACACTGAATCTCAGTGTTGGCATTCTGTCCAATGAGTTTCCAACCCATTTCTACTGTTAGATCATTCAGGAATACATTATCATTTTGTACCATTTGACTAGTCAAATATATATTTACATCACTGTTTTCTTCTTCTTTTGAATCAAGGTCTTCATTCTGTACTTCTCTTTCTGTCACATCTTGCTTGTCTCACTGTCATAACTTCTTTGGCTTGTATGATCTAAGTCATCATCTATAAGTGAGTCACTTAATGACTCACAACCTGCTCCAAAAGTTGGAAAAGTGAATTTTAATGCAACATTGTACTGAGTTGGGCTCTACAGGAAAAATTGAAAGTATTTAATAAAATTATAAATGCACAGACACAACACAGCACATAACATGGGTAAAACCCAACTGTTGTTACCGTCAAATATCCATACATATTTCATTGTACCAAATGAGTGAACACAAAGATTTCTTCCTGAATTCCCCTAGTGAGATGTATAGATGGCTACTGTTATGCTGAAATACAAATTTTCATTATAAAAGTAAGGTGAGGGGGGCTGGATTTAGCTCAGTGGTTCCTGCGCCTGCCTTACAAGTGTAAGGATCCGGATTCGATCCCCCATAACCACATACAACAATGCCAGGCATGATGAGTCACATCCACCAACAATCAGTACCACAAACCACAAAGCCAGGTGGGGTGGTTCAGGCCTGTAATCTCAGCACTTGGGGGGCAGAGGCAGGAGGATTGCTGAGTTCCAGGCTGAATTCAGAACCAGCCTCAACTACAAAGTGAGACTCTGTCTCAAAAATAAAAGTAAGGGTGATAAAAACTGCATGGTACTGGCAAAGTAATAGACCTGAGGATCAATGGAGTAGACTAGAAGATCCAGAAACTACTCCAGATACACTGAGCCACCTCATCTTTGACAAAGGAGCCAAAAATCCTCAATGGAGGAAAGATAGCCTCTTTAACAAATGGTGCTGGAAAAACTGGGCTTTAACTTGCCAAAGGCTAAAACTAGATCTAACTCTTT
>PVIR01001971.1:0-42129 GCA_004026965.1 Petromus typicus
AATCCTCCTGCCTCTGCCTCCCGAGTGCTGGGATGACAGGCGTGAGCCACCACGCCCGGCACTGTGGTATGTGGTACTGGTTGCTGCTGGGTGTGGGTCTCCACACCCAGTATTGTTATGTGGTTACCGGGGAATCGAACCCGGGCCCCTGCGCTTGCAAGACAGGCGCCGGAACCACTGAGCTAACTCCCCGGCCCTAAAATATATTTTTAAGAGTGTAGAATTCTAGGGTAATGCTAGAAGAAATTCTTTCTTCTGTACACCAAAGACACCATTCAACTGTCCTCTTGTTTCTACTGTGACAGTTCTGTTCGCTGTTGGTTTAGCTCTTGCTCGTATGAAGATGCAGCTTTTTAAGACTCTCTTTAGCTTTCATATGCAGCAACTTTATTGTGATTAGTCTAATCTGCATTATTTTAATCTATCCTCATTTGCAATCTATGTACTTCTTAGTCTGTAGATTAATGGTTATCATTAGTTCTAAAACACCTTCAGCTATCAATGTTCCTTTCCTTCTGGTTTTCTCTTATTACTTATCAAACCATCATATAGTTTTTTTTCTGTATCTTAATTTCTTCATCTCTCAGAAATGCATTCTGAATAGTTTTTTACTTTCCAGTTCATTAATGATTTCTTCAACTGTGTTCAATCTGTTATTAAAGCAATCTGGTGAATTTAAAATTTTAATTATACTTTTTAATTTTAAAAACAACTTAACAATACTCATTTTTTCTGTTAATTTAAAATTTCAAACCTTAAGGATAAAATGCGGTTTCTGTTATCTCTTCTTCACATGAGTCTCTTTGTGAGCTTGAGATTTCTTACTGTGAATTACCATCATCCTTGGAAGGTCATCCGTGAGAACTCTTTGGGTGTGGGTTGACAGTAGGCTGATGTAGACAGCAACTGTGTTTGCTTCTTTCTACTCACAGGATCACTGTCAATTCGATTATTTAAAACTAAATTCCCACTGCAAGTTTCTCTTATCATCAAAGAGATACAGACTCAGCCTGAAATCTGAGATCAGCCTGGAGTTCTGGAGTTTTAGGGGAGCGTTTCTGCCTGGCCTTGTTTTTCCTTCCTCCACTGAGAAGCAACATGATTTTCTTGGCAATCTAGGGGTGAAGAGAGAATTTTTCTTGACTCACCCGCTGAGGATGTAGCCATTTGAAGTTCCAGATTTCTAAGGGAGGATCTTGAGGACAGGAATAAGGTAGAACAAGCATGGTGCCTAGGACAGAACCTTCAGCGAGGTACCTGCCATCCAGGCTGTGCACGGACAGGGTCAGCATCTAAAGGTAAATGCCTCCTGCAATTTGGTGGCCTACAAGGCTTTGTTTGACTCATCTTAGTTCTGATCCTTTCTTTTTAGAATTAATGCTCAAGTTTAAGTAAATGCTCACTTTATAGTCCTCCTGAATTCATCTCATTTTAGGTGTGAGTACTGTTTATTTCCTTGATAACATATATATTTGAGAAAGATTTTAAAAACTAGCTTATCCAATACTTTTAGCTGTTTTAATTGGATGACTGGTTCAAATCCCTAGTCTGCCAATGGACAGAGGACATATCAGATATTAAACTGCTAAGAACAGATACTGTACTTGATCTTAGCCAAAAGGCCAAAGAAACAATGAGCCAATGAAAAGAACAAACACGTCAAGTGGATGCTCAAGGTGGGTGTTCATGACACTGTCTCTGGATAAGTCTCCTTCAGAACACATCATGGTCATGCAAGCAATGCTCCCGGTAATCATTTTGTTGTTGTTGATGTTGTTGTTGTTACTGTTCTCCCTCTAGATGTAGAGTGTGAAGTTTGGGGAAGGGAGTGCTGGAAAGGTCTTGCTTCCAACGTCGTCTGCAGCATCTGGTCGGCGAGGGCCATTTCTCTGCTGTGTCATTGATTATCGCTCATCAGCATTCTAGTTGTGCTTCACCACTTTGTGTGCCACAACTGATCTCCCTTTCCTTAGAGAGGAGAACTTCCTAGAGTGCTAAGTACCCAGAGTGCTAAGATCACAGATATATGCCAATGTGCTCAGCTCAGTCACAGAAGTAGTCTGTGTTCAAAGAAATGCATCTAAAAATGTGTCATCTTAACCATGGGTACGTACCTGAATTCTGCCACTCCATATCTGAAACGGTATGTTGCAGGAGTAAAACCTAAAATTTGTAATCAGAGACCTGGGCTCAGATCATCTCTCTGCCACTAGACTGCAATGTGATGTCATGTTAGATTCTTAGAGTTTCTTACCTCAATTTCTTCGTCCAAAAGATGTTAGTAACACACTAAACTTATGTTCAATGATTAACAGCAACTACCATGAATAGTAACTGGTGCAAGATCTTCAATAAAAGAAGATGGCAACTAGTATTATTAATGAAAAGGATTATCTTATTGGAGAAGAAAATGGAAACAGCTAATGTATCCTTCAATAGGAAGCTGGAAAATGACTTCAGTGTGGTTTCACACTGACCCAGTAGAATTCGACATGTATAAGGTTAAGAGTCAGTCTTTTATGTACTGGAAGACTTAATACTATTAAAAATATTCATGTAAATCTGCTAAACTAATCATGCCCCAGGTAGCTCCTAGTCCTGTCTCTTTATTTTTTTAGTAAGTTAACATTTCTGAAGCTGGTTGTCTTTTAAGTGTATATACTGGTCAAAGTTAGAAATCAGAGAATGTATAGAAATGGCCCAGTAGAAATACAAACATTCATCTCTTTTGGAGAAGGTATTTAAAGAACTCTATGAATGACTGATTGGCAGCATCAATGTATATACCTGTTAACAGGAAGGATAGCATGTTATTATTATGAAGTTCACATAAAATGAAAAGTTTGGCCTTAAAACTAATCATGTCAACCTTTAGCAAAGAACAATAAAATAAAAACAATAGAACAAAAATTAACTTGTAAAAATGTCTCCTGAAAGATATCTGAAAGTATCTGAAGCTCAGGGTTAAGAAAGATTTTATTATTTGATACCCTTTTGTGTCTAATTCTTCTGTTAAACACTTTCTATTAAAATAAACATTTTAAAGAATTTATGGTATTAGAGTCTATGTTCACAGTTACTCATTCCTTTAGCATGAAGCACCCTGCACATAATGATGCTTTATAATCTTTACCACTCTAGTGTCAGATGCAACACCAGTATGTAATGATGTTTGCAGGATGCAGAGAAGAATGGTAATGCAGACACTGTCTGCTGATACTTGTAAGAATTTTTTTTCCTCTCTGGCTTTTTGATGATCTCAACTCTTTTAGGAACTACTTATAAAAAGGTTTTGGGGACATCTCTCTGTCTCTCTCTCAGTCTCTCTCTCTGTCTCATAGTAATAAGGATTGAACCCAGCCATACCCTCTCCTCCAAATTTGATTTTCAGACAGGTCCTCACAGGTCACGAAGGTTGGGTTCAAAACTGACCCACCTGGGTCAGGTGAGGGAGCCTCAGCCTCCCAGAGTGCTAAGATCACAGATATATGCCAGTGTGCTCAGCTCAGTCATTTCCTTTTAGTCTACTACTCCAAAGTCAAAACCAGAATGCCTAGCCTAGAGAGTGGTACCATTCATACATCAGAAACTACTCAGGCTGAAGCAGAGTGGAAGGAACTGGGTGTTTCTGTAGAGATCCCTTAGCTGACATTTTATAATTCAAATGAATGAAAGCTGGGCATGGTGACACGTACTTATAAAGCCAGCTACTCAGGAAGAAGAGGCAGAAGAACTGTAAGTTGGAGGCAGGCCTGGCTAACTTAATTGGATGGCTAAAAATAAAATGAGCTGGGCCGAGGGTGTGGCACCATTCAGTAGCACAGCTCCTGACTGGCAAGGGCAAAGTCCTTAGTTCGATTCGTGGTATCAGAAAAACAAACTACTCCCCAAATTAAAAAAAGTTGGAGATGTAGCTCAGTGGTAGAGCACTTGCCCAGCATGTATGAAACCCTGGACTTGACCCTCTATACCACCAAAGAAACAAAACGTAAAACAAAAAATTGCTAACACATCATGAATACAGGGTGCAGTGTTCTACTCTATGTGCTTTACATGGATTATTTTAGTAAATTTCTCAAACAATCATCTGATTATTTCCCTGGAAACCTAAATTACCATCATATAGTCTCTATATGGTTAATACAGCTTTATACAACATGTCATGCTTCAAAGAGATGGGACAGAGTTGAGAACCCAGTCTGGCCACTAAACTCACAAGCTATGAACCTCATACAAATTACCTAAACCTTGTGAGCCTCCCTTTCTCCAGTGGAAACTTCAAACTTAAAAAGAAGAGCCTCAGAGGCTGCAGTGAGGATCAGATGCTGCGAGGCACACACAACTTTAGGCATGGGGCCCAGCAGAAGAAGCAGGCACTCAACGCACGTGAGCTCTAACAGAGCTCTCTAATTCCATTCTCTCTCTAATTCCACTCACATCCTTTTGTCTTCAGTAATTGTTTTTCCTTTCAGTATAGAGACAGGCATCGCTCTCTCAATAAAATTAAAACAGGCTGAGAAACTGGCCCAGTGTTGACAGCCTTTCCCTGTATGTACGATGCCTCTGATTCAGTCACCAGTGCAGGAAAAAAATAAATAAACTTAAACAACAATATTCAAGGCTTAATCCCTCAATTGCACTTGACTCTATTTCTCTTTCTAGTTGCTATTTTCTTTCATGGTAATACTTTTAGGTTGAATGGTTTGTATATGTTTTATTTCTTTCTATAGATGTTTGCTTCTACCACGCTATTCTAATTCATTCCTTAAAGATAACCACAGACCTCCATCTTTAAGTTCAGAGACCTTTCCTTGCCCTCCTCACCTCCCTGGGTCTCTGCAGCGTTTGGTAATGTAACTCCTCCTCCCTTATGACCTATTCTTCCACTGGCCTCTGCAAGTCCTTCCTTCTGCTTTCCCTGATAGTGGTGTCTACTCTTTTCCTGACCCACAGTTCCTGCCACCTAACAGCTGTGGATCCAGTTGTCTCCTCGGCTTCACACAGCATGGAAAGCTCATCTGGGCAGATAGCTCTGTACAGAGTGTCTGCTGCACCCACCTTGAGCAAGCCTCTTGCCTTCCCTTCCACATCTTCAGAGTAAGAAAACCATAGGAAGGAAGTTAGGAAGTCTCTCTCAGTCCTGTCCCTGCCTACTGCGATCACCCAGCTTTATTAGGTTTCAGCCCTCTGTTCCTCATTATAACGACAACAGTAGACAGAATGTCTTCCAGAAGTTTCTCAGATATTCCGAAATTCTAAAACTTGTTATCATTATCCTTCCAAGTGTTCAAGCCAGAAATCTGGGAATTGTCTTTCATCTACCTTTACTTTCTACTTTTCAGGACTCTGAGACCTGACTCTGGAATCCATCAGACACATCAGCCCTCACCGTGCCTGCCTCACAGTCCAGTCTATTTTCCTTGCTGCCCCTGCTGCCTTCATGCCTGCTCTCCTTGCCTCCTGACATTCTCTAGACAGACTTCAAATTATCTCAAAGATAGAGGAAAAGATGGAGAAATGATACTCTAGGTAGAAAGAACTCTTGTTAAGACTACATAAAAACCTAAAAGAGTGGCTATTCTTTGAAGAGAATGGAGAGATAAGGAGAAGATTTTATGTTCATAGATCTTTCTGAATTACTTGATGTTTGAAATATATTGTATTTTTAACATTTAAAAAAATCAAGACTCTCTGATAGCAGCAGAATAAACCAGAATGCACTGGTGGATTGCTACTGTTTTCACGGTGACAGACGGCTGTGCCAACACCTTGATTGTGCTACAAAATGCACGAACATGGAGAAGTGTTTATGTATGTAGATGAAAAATACATTTGCATTACCCTGTCAGATATGGCAAACAAACTGAACAAATGCCTTTGATAAAATGGAGCAGGCAGAGGCCATGCTTCTAAGCAAGCTCCCAGTAAGGGTCGATGCATAATTTCTGATTACAGAATTTGAAAACTGTGTTTGACAACTCTTGCACCCTATCCATCAATGCTTTCAGTGATCCCTTTTTTGTCTTTGAAAAGAGAAATGGACTCTTCCACTGCTTCCTAAAGAAGCCTCTATTAGCTAAGCAGAGGGGTAGGTATTTAGCTCGATGGTTCTGGTGACTGCTTTGAGTCTGATTTCTTGTACTAAATAAATAAGTGAGTTAGTAAGTAAATGACAAGCTTTATAAGCTAATTAATGCCTACTATGGAAAAGGTAACATTCAAAAATTAGAGCTATACAATTTTCTTCAAAATATATTTGACTTAATTTATATTCCAGGGGCTCACAGAATGAAAGTTATCTGAGGAATAAGAATTACATTCTCACATATAAACTTTTTTTTGTGGTGCTGGCCATTAAATCCAGTGCCTTTACATGTTAGTCAAGGTTTTTACCACTGAGCTATATATACCTCTAGGCCCATCCTCATATATTCTTAAGAAAAGCAGTAGATACTGTAGATTATATTCAAGTAACACTTTGAAAGCAATTAATTATTCCACTTTTATTTTCATCATTATCTTCTCTGCTTTCCAATTATCCCTCTCTAAATGTTACCAAGGAGAATTTTGTTTACACAGTTGACTAACTCTGCTCTAACCTCTCTAACTTTAGCAATGTTTACCACATACACGTTATTTTTTAGATACAAATGTATCTCCAAAGCAAGTATTCTAATTGCCATTTACCAGAACGTCACAAAATGGTCCAGTATTTTGCAAGTCAATTCAGGAGGAAAACAGAGAGCTCCAGGTAATCCCAAGGTAGGAGAGGTTTAGCTCAGCAGGCATAAACACACTGACAGAACTAACCACTCACCTCTCGGTCCAGCATTGTAATGTTAACAGCAACAAACCAAAGCATCCCAGGGTGAAGGCAGAGGACCTGTCCCAGCTAAAACCTGGAGAGTGTTTCTCTTTCTTAAAGACTCACCAGAGGACATATCCCTGGTTTCAAAGTCTGAGGCAGCAGACTACAGAGAAACACATGATTACTAACAAGCATTATCCTGAAATAAAAACACATGGCACTACACAGCGATGCTAAAGCTTTGAGGCTCTCTAACCTAACGTCAGGTCTTGGAAGGGTTTGGTGGGTAGGTGAAGGTGGGAGGGGCTTCCTGACTAGGAACCACCTAGTCAGATTCCCAGGACAACCAGGACTAAGTAACAATTTACAGAGATATCCACACCATAAAGACCTGCTCCAGCAAATGAAGACTCACAGGCCCAGCCACTTCAGGGGATGAGGACAGAGACTGCTAAGTCACATTCTTACAACAAAACCAACCTGCCAGCCCAAAACTTCAATGGGTAGCTGTCAGTACCGGAGAGCACCATGCTGTGTGGCAGCAGCCAGCCCTGTGGAATGCCTCTGAACTAGGTTACACCGTTAGCCCAGTAATTAAACTAACTTTATGTGGTAGAGTGCTCTTGCTCAGACTTGAGCAATCCCGCTCATTTCAAGAAAGCAATTTTAGCACAAAAGAGGAAACAAGCAACTTCTGAGCCTCAGTTTCAGCTCAGATACCAGGGCTGGCAGCCTCTGCTCACCCAACGACAAAATCAGGATACTAACTACTTCCAAGGACTGTTAAAGAGGATTAAAATTATGAAATAATGTGAAGATGAAAAGCATGAAGTCTCACTCTTGCATCAGCTGCAAGTAGTTTAGCAGGCTGTTTCTGTATCAGCAAACAAGTTTTTACCACTCTATCCATCAAGACATTTTGGTAACAGTCACTGCCATAGGCCCCACGTGCTCTTCACCAGACAGCCTGTTGAAAGACTGCTTGACACCCTGTCAAAGTGACAAGCTGCGGCATCGTGTGCAAACACCTAAAAATTTAGAAAAGAAGACTTCTCTTCAAACTGATCTGTGCCAGGCCTCATGACAATGCTGTTTGTTCCTTACAGCTGGGCAATAAACTGGTAAACAGAGTAGCTCTGGCTCAGTATGCCCCGCTCAAGCACTGATGGGGCAGCTTGGCTCCAATTTTTCAAAAACCAGCATGCTTATTCCTAAATACTACACATGTCTTACTAAATAAGGCAATTTATTTTTTAAATAAAGAAATAAAAGTTTCCTTGCTAACATCAACCTTCCTAAGGAAGGTCATGTTTGATGCTTATAAAAGTTTAGATCATGGGCCCTTTGCAGAGGCCAGACTTGAAATCTCCATTACAACTAACTGGATATTTACTGTAGAACTTTGGTTAGGGGAAAAAGACTGAAGAAGAATTTCTGGAGCAACACAAATTCTGTGTTGAATGCCATGACCAGTCAAAAGGTTCTCTGAAAAGCTATATGGCAAGTTGTGAGGGAGCCAGTGACATCCACACAAGATGAAGTGAGAATAAGAAAAGAGTGATCTGTTGTCTCAGTGCTATGTGTGCACAGAATGAAATTCTCCAGAACAGTTTTGTGCATGATTAAAAGGGCTTCATCTTGCACATTTTGGGGTAAAAAGACAAAGTCCTCTGTAAGATCATGTTAACACAAGACATGAAAAGTAGATATTGACCAAACCCTGGTTTAAAATTCATATGAATAATTGGAGTAAAGCATGTGACTATTGTGCAATGAAATCATCTAGATTTGTACAGAAGCAAAGTAATATTAATGTTAAGTAACTATATATTTGTAGGTAACTAAGTTATAAATAAATAAGTAGTGATTTAATTTATCTTATATTCTTAAAGATCTGCTTATTCAAGTTAGTATAAAACATTTTAAAACAATCTTTAACACTTCTTGTTTGATAATACCTTAGGGCTGCACATATATCTGCAGATGAATTTAGTATATTCCATTAGAACTTTATGGGCGGTGTGAACAGAAGCTTTCAAGAACACTCAAAGTTTTATTTTGTAATCCTTTCGAAAAACCATTTTCCAAATGAAAAGGAGTTAAAATGTATAATAAGATGAGGCCTACAGATGTGTAAATAACCATATCATATCCCTAGTGTGAGAAACTAAATGTGTAAATGAGATCCAGGACATATGATAGGTGTTGTGAAATAAGAAGAAAATGCTCAAAGGGAAAGAGGAAGTGGGGGGAAGCAAAGAAGGCAAAGAAAAAATCTGATGGTAAAAAGGAAAAAGAGAAACAATGTTAATGTATGGAGGGGATGGAAGCTTGAAGGAAGGGCAAGAGAATGGGAAAAATGAGAATCAAGATATGTCATGTCCAGGTACCAATTCTCAGTGAGGAATGTGATCATCATCTGTCCTAAAATGTACCAATAAACTCAATAAAGAAATAAAAGAGATGAAATAGAAACAGAAAACATGGATAGAACCAGAATGTATAGGATCAGATAATACAGTACATTCTTCAGTTCCTGTGGGCTTCTCCTTAAACTGAGCTCAGCTATCCCTTGTGGAAGATGGCGCTAAGAAACAGGTTTCAGCCAATGTCGTTGTAAGAGCTCTCTTGAACAATTGTAGGCAGTGCCATTCACGTGCTCACCCTGTGTCTATCTCTTTAAGGGGCAGCTTTTGGGAAGATGGTATAACAGGTAGCTAATCTGCACGAGGTGACCTCAGCATTCCACCAGGATGCCTTTTCTGGTGTAGACATGGAAGAAATCACTTTCATGCAATCAAGTTACTAATTTATGAGATGAGAAAGGCAGAAAATAAATGATTGAAAGCAGTTACCTTATAGATGCCGAAGAATCCCAGGTCTCGTACAACAGACAGAGCACTGACCCGAGGACCAGTAGTGATTTCTCCAGCAACCTGCAAACGGATCTTGACAATTTCTAGAGGATTTGTGAAAATGACCTGTGAGCCTCCAGCCTAAGGAGAAAAAGAAAGGGGTTAGGGGATGGAAAAGATGAACTATTGTTCTCAACATGACTCAGAATATTCTGTCTCAAGAGGTGTCGGTCCTACCAATTAACACAGTTGTCGATTACAAGTTTGAGTCAAAATGCAGTTACTGTCTAGGAAGCCTCATGTAGAGAGGCTCTACCTCTTTCATGTAGGGGTTGAAAGAGGCCAGAGACCAGAGGAAGACTTCCGTTTGCCTCAGTAGACCCCTAATGCTGAAATAACAAAGATGTTTTGAAGCATAAGCAACTGCCTTCCCCAGGCTCCTAGCCAAGTCCACAAAGGCAGTAATAAAATACAAAGCTATGAGTATCCAAGTAAGGACATGGATTTGTCTCATGGAAGTAGAGGAGGGAAAGATAATGGATCTGGGCATGGTGGCAAAGATTCAGCAGTTGCAAAGACCATATAAACTTAGATGGAAAAAAAAAAAAAAAACAACTTAAAAACAATCTGGTAGATCATGAAATATCATGACATCCTTCTTATAATTTTGCTTATATATTATCTGTCTATGGAATTATTCTTTTCACATACAGTACATTGCATGTCAAAGAAGTAAAAATATGCATTAAATCAATTATGGCCCAGACTTTGGACACTACGTGTTATTTCATTCCAGTAATGGCCGTGCGCCACATCTCCAAGATCGCCTGTGAAATCTTTAGAGTGAAGCACACAGGAAATTCTAAGCGAGCTGTTTTGAAGCTAAGCCTGTATTTATCATATGCAATTACATTCATTTTTAGTGTTCTTCAACCTGTTATTCCTTGTCACAAATATACTAACTTTTTGTATGATCCAAATGCAGATTAATATGCAGCACAATTCAGAGCATTCAGTATGGAGTGAAGCAAGACCAGAGACTGTGGTGCCTATGTTTCACAGCTTAGGGGACGCCATCATGGTAACAAGATGGTCAACATCATACGAAACTACCTTTTAGGAGATTCTTTACTCCCAGTTCCTAACGTATCTATGGTCACAAAGTGATCAGTATTAATTAAAACTTGCCACAAGGATGGTCTTTGAAGTTTGCTTATGACAGTTGATGCTAAGAATTAGAAACAACATAAATATCCAGTGTCAGGGGATGCACTGTATGAATGTCAGTATATCCATGTGCTGAAGTACTATGTAGCAGATGAAAATATTACAGAAAAATATTGAAAATGCATATATATTCTTCCCCCAATGCACCTACAACCACAGAGAAGCCATGTGATGGTCTGAAGTAGAAAGGTTACAAATAGTTTATTTTAGGTATATTTTTAAATTTTTCTAAATAGTTCACAAGTTACTTCTACCAAGAAAAATAAATAACTTATACAGTATATACAATAATGTTAACAACAAATCAAAGTGTTTGGTCCTTAATTAAATTTTTTTTTCCATTTTTATCAATCTGATGGATGAGGAAAGACATCCTGGTTCTTAAACACAGACAAGGGTTTTTCCTCCGTCCATGTTCCCACGACAATAGTTTTCTCCTGCACCTGTCAGCCACTGGTTTCCTCTCCTCACTGCTTCTTCCATGCTTTGCCCATCACCTTCATCGAAGCTTGTCAGGAACAATAGACTGGATTTACCAAAAGGCCAAAGAAATGGCCTCAAGAAGCAGGAAGCAGAGAGTGAGAGGATACAACTGACACCTGATGTATGCTGAGGTTCCCCCCGAAGACCCGCTCTGACCCGTCCCACCACTCAGATCCGGAGCTTTGCTTACACACTGTCACCACCTGTGTGTGGGCAAAACTGGGCCTTGGCTGGGTTCACAGCTACCATTTCCTGTGCGACAGGGAGGGGACAATTGAAGGCGGACAGGATGAGCAGAAGAAACAGCCTGAGCTCAGCAACCTTACAAAGTATACAGTAAGGATTCTCCTTGTGCTTCTGGACCAGAAAACTCTGCATGCAAACATGAAACAAGCATCTAGAGACTTACAAAGATAAACAAGCATTTCATAGGAGAAAACTGTTTCATTAAAAAAAGAAACACTTCATTAAAAAAGAAAGCTGTTTCATGGAGGCAGAATTGCCGTGAAAGGCTCACCAGCATGGAATTAGCCTGAGGGTTGATTTCCCAAAACTCTGGGGGATAAAATGAAAAGCAATCAGAGAACATGGATATTCAAGAAGAGATCAGAGGACAGTATATGTCCTCATCTGTGTAGTGCCAATGGTGTGCAAACCCACACGAATGTGCAGCCCCATCTTTCTGTGTCATGGTATGTCACTTATCATGATAAGTAAAGACAGCCAAGTCTGGAAGCCAACACACGGCTCCTGGCAGAGCACTGGCTCCTTGGCACTGGATCGCTTTCCCCCAAGGGGTAGTCCTCCTCTCCGGCTCCTGCCGTGATCAGCTGGAGAGCTTTTCACGTAGAGAGTGCCGTGCCCTGCTCCAGACACCTAAAAAAGAGCTTCTGAGTTGGTCTTTTAAAACATTTCCTTCCTACATAGTCATGATGTGCAAAGAGGATGAAAAGTCCCTTCACTCTTCTATATTTAGGATCCCGGTCAATCCTGAGAGTACTTTTACTAGGTATGCTCAAAACTGTGATTTCTAATCCTGGTCTTCCACAATGTTTTTAGACAGTAACTTCTGTATTTTACCTCTACTCTCCTAAGCAACTGGTGCCACTGGTAAAGGGTACAGTTTTTGGCACAGAAACATTATTTTATATCTTCACTCATAACACTCACAGAAGTTGCTAAAAATATATGTGATAAAAATACGAACTCATCTAAACTCCCCCACTTAAAGCCAATTGACAGACATCAGTTCCATATGATAGCAAAATGCATTCTCATCCTCAGGCTGAGGCAGAGGCTGCAGGGAACGGATACATTGGGAAGAAAGAGCACATTGACATAAGAGAAAAATATTGATGTGTCCACAGTCCATGGTGGACTCGGGAAAAAGAACCTACAGACTCCAAGCCGTGCTCTGAAAGGTGTCAAAGCTGAGACCAGCCCTTTGGAGGCCCGCTGGAAGGAAATGCGGGACTCTCAGGCACCGAGAAGATGCTTATCATCAGATACACAGGCCCAGGATCTCCACGGCTGGACCTGCCTGTGGCTATTCCAGCTGCCGCTCCATTATTCATTCATAGGCCTTAGCGGTGCTCCTCCTTGGTGAAGATCAAAGACAGCCGAATCGAATCATCAGACAGCGAACAGTAACACCTATTGTGTACAATGTCTTTGTGTCCTTCATCACTCCAGATCTCTGGCTGTGTGGAGATACTGGCCTCTTTGTGGGTGCAATTTTGTCACAAATCATTTCCCTATGACGGTTTGCAGTCTGTGGTGAGCAAGACAAGCAGAGATTTTTCAATACTAAACCCAGTGGGGCATATTGTATTTACAGGGGGACCTTGACACATGTTTCCTGCTAGTCTTTGTTACTACACCTGAGAAATACACACAAACATGTATTGCGGACTCACCTCCTTTTCATTGACATAGTTCTTTACCAAATATTTATGAGCCATCACATTCAAGTTTGTCTTGGGGAATACAAGGGCACAAGATGAGTGCAAAATTATTCTTGTTTCTAGACTTGAAGTAAGGTCCAAGGTAATTAACATTTCTCGAATATCTACTAATGGTTATAGGGTGTTGCTTTGTACATATGCATCTTCGGTCCATGAAAGGTCACTTTCCCAGATTTCACATGAGAGTAAAATGAAGTATAGCAAGATTGTAGCAATTTTTATGGGCTGAATTGTGTTCTTCCACATTGTACCATACCCCTTAATACACCTTAACCTCTAGGGATTCAGTATATTTATTCTATATGTATTTGCCCATGAGGGCTACATAATGAGAATTAAGTCTTTAAGGTGGGCCTTTATCCAACATCACTTATTCTTATGAGCACAGGACTTCGAACACAAGCACATAAGAATGCAGAGAAGACCATATGAAGCCAAAGGGAGAAGGAGCTGTCTGCAAAGCAAGGACAGAGCAACCAGCCCTGTCAACACTTGGATCTAGGATTTCCAGCCTCCAGAAAGGCAACAAAACAAATTTCTGTTTTTTAAGACACTTGGTCTGTGGTATTTCATTCTCGGCACTTCAGCAAACCAATATAGCAGTTGGTCCCGGGTGTGTAGTAACAGCAAGCAGAGGAAAAGATTTTCTGTGGAGTTTGGTAACTACAGCACTCACAAATACCAGAGCTGGCATGTATAAAAAGATAATTATCATATTAGAAAAGAACTGAGGTCCTGACATATTGGTCTGGCAGTTCAA
This sequence comes from Petromus typicus, assembly GCA_004026965.1. NCBI lineage: Eukaryota > Metazoa > Chordata > Mammalia > Rodentia > Petromuridae > Petromus > Petromus typicus. Next base: position 14,098 of record PVIR01001971.1, read on the forward strand.
AGGAGGCAACGATTCTCCTGGGAAGCAGTAAAACACATAGGGTGACAGAATGTTAGCTGGCGAGTCACATGGCCGTAGGATTTAGGCAGGCCAGGCACGGACGCAGGATGCCACGGTGGTCAGAACATGGCATGCTTAATACATAACTGAGCTGGCTCTATGTTCATCAACAAATGTTTTATTTATTTATGTTTTATTTTTACTTGAGTTTATTAGTATATTTCATATATACATTATGATCACATCCAACATTGAGTTTGTACCTGTACATGATACATACTGATTCTCACTTTTCCCCATTCTCCTGCTCTCTACAATTTCCATGCCATATATATATATGCAAAACAAACAAACAAACAAACAAAAAACTGATGTTTTATAAAGAATGACAATAAGAGATCTACTTTCTTATCTGCTGGGATTTACTGATGGCTTAGGTACTAGGAATTATGCTAGGAGTTTATAAAGGCTATTTGTTTAGTCTTTGTAATATTAAGGTAGTTAATATCATCATGCTGATTTTAGAAATGAATAGACTGAGGGCAATAAAAGAAATGATCTAAAATGCTTGGGGTTGCACAAGCAGAAAGAACAGGTTCAGATTCTAAACCAGAGCTGCTGGAGCCCACAGCCTGAGCCACACTTGATAGCAAGCAGATGAGGCACTGAGCCCCTTGCTGGAGACCAGTCTGCTGGGCCAGTCATTAGAGGCCCACTCACCAGCTGGAGAACCAGGACTGCATAGTCCACATGCTCCAGAGCCTGCCCTGGGACTGGAACAAGTGAGCAGAATCTAGCACTGAAAGGAGTCTGAACAGCAGGGGAGGGAGTAACAGAGGCAACAGAGACCAATAGGTATTGGTTTTGGAACACAGAGGTCAAAGGAAGCGTCCATACTTCTGCATCTTCTGTTTAACTGGTGCCAGGGTTATAAAGAGAATATGGGACGCTAGAAATGGGCAAGAGCTCACTGCCATGGAGATGGAGTATGATCCACACAGAACTGAAGGCAGGAACTCACATGGGATGAAGGAAGAAGAAAACCTATATATGGTAAGAGACCTAAGAAGCCACACAAAACTTTGTCTTCCTCTAGTGTTTTGGTACTTCGGGAGCTTAAATCAAGAAAGGGGCTCACAGAAGGGAGAAGGCAAAAGCCAGGTATAAGGGGTGGGAATGGGAATGCTGGGCTGAAAAGTTAAGAGACCTGTGAGGCTTACACTTTGAGGGGAAAGGAAAGTTAGAATGACGGTTGTGCATGAGAGCAAACCAGAAACAACGAAAATTTATTGAGGGTGACTAAAGAAGATCCATGAGGAAGAAAGTGAAGAGACAAAACAGAGAGTGATAATTACTTTTGCTTAAGCAAAATATCACAAGTCTCCACTAGAGGAGAAGGGGGTGTGAAGACAAAATATGAAGCCTTTCACTTCATGACACAGACAGAGCTGGGAAGTAACTTTGTAAGGGAAGACACTGGCAATTGGTAGTGACCCTTACTCTTTATTTGTACTTCAAAGAAGATACAGAATCCAATTGAATAGGATCCGGCACAGGGAGACATGACTGAAGTTCTGATATAGAAGACCAAAACAAGGACAAAAGACCTCCTCAGAATCTGTGATGAAGTAACATCCCAGCTCCACACAAGGAGCTAAGATGAAATTAGCCTGACTTGTGACAAGGAGATGATGTGACTAATGATATCCAAGGACGAGTCTGTGTGTGACCATGCGTGCCTTCTGTCCCTCAGTGTACTCACAGAGTGGGCCTGGCTGCCAGGTGTTGAAAGCCAGCTCATGGCTACACATCTGCACCTGACCCAGAGTTGCCAAGCCACAGGCAGCGCCTATTAAACCACACCGGGTATACATGCCACTCTGCTGGAGGAACAGTTAGGTTCAGTGCCACATGCATTCTCATTCAGGATATTACTAAGTTCAAAACAACAACATCTTTGTCCTCTTTGCTTGTACTAAATACTAGCATTAGTTTGATAAAATATTTTGTTAAATTTTTAAGAAGAGAGCACCTGACTTCAAAAACATATTTTAGAGAAAGAGAAAAAATCTGACACATTAATTTTCTTCAAAACAAGTGTTATTAGTCAAGTAAGAAATAACATGAAATTTATAGGACTCAAATGAAGAAAACTTTATGTTTTTGTTTAAAGAAAAAAGAGACAAAGATTTGAATACTACTGAATATAGTGGACTCAACTTGTGAACTCAATGTATTTGTGTGGCCTGGCTGTAACTCAGCTTGGTCAACTGAAGGCTCAGGCTTCTCTGTACAGCCTTCAAAGTCTCTCTCTTGTCCATGGGCAGATCTTAGTGTCTTGATTCAAGGTGCTAATTTTGACTTATGATTCTGCACACTTGTTCTTCTCTTCCCTCCCTTTTTCCATCTCAAGAGGCCAGGGGAAAACACATCTTGAATACTCTCCACGTAGCAGGCAAGATGCTATCAACTTTACCTTCACCCCCATCTTATTAATAATGAGAACTCAGTATTACTCTTGCCTTTCCAGGAGATGAAGAAATGGAACCACAGAATTCTCTCCAATACACAGACAGAATCTGAACCCAGACTGGCTTGATTATTAACCTCATCTTGGAAGCTGTATGCTGACTGTCTGACTATCAAAGAAAGTGAGCTTTAAAATTATTCATTTTTCAGTTTTTCCTTCTTATTTGAACACCATATCTGGCTTTGGCCAATGGGGTTATACGGACTAGAATTCCATGACTTGGCAAGCCTCTGTGTATGAGATAAATGATTCAGAGCTACTAAAGTGCTTCAGGAAACATGGAGGAAAGATACTTCATGCTTTTCATCAGAGGCATCCAACTTTTCTGTGTGGATTAGTTAATAAATCATGAGGGAGCCAGACTGGTGGACAGTAAGATTCCCAATTGTGCCAACCCAATCCTTGAGGTCTGTTCTAAACTCAGAAAAGTGCAACTATGGACAATTTCAATTTTCTTCAAATGGGCCTAAAAAATGATCATACCAGCATAGGTTTTACTCAAATAAAGCACAGTGGCTCCAGATGGAAGCAAAGGATATCTCACTTCTCTACTGATACAAACCACAAGTTCACATCTCCATACCCCACTTTCAGCTGGTAGGATTCCTACTTGAAGCCCACCATCTCCATAAACTCATGTTGTCTAGGAGGCTGAGAGCAACCAGGAAAGGAAGAGAGACAGTGGAAACCACAACTACGTTAGCATGAAGCCCAAACTCCAAGCTTCTTAAACGCACAAGGCACCATTATTTCAAAATGCTCTAATTTTTCACATGATATGGTTGTCATGGCTTGAAGTAAAATTATAGTTTTTTTCTTCTAATATGCCCTTGCTGAAATGGACTAGATAGTCTGCAAAAACAACTTGAAATGTGCCTTTAGTCGCAACTCATTTTGGTCAGTGCCCAGAGGCTTTTCACGGCTGGATTTCTTCGCCTCATCCTCACAACTTTGCAACCCAAACTTCTCTTGTCACGTTACAGAGACTTACCTCACTACTACCAATTTGACTGCATAGGGAACTCTATGGTGGGAAGTTGTACCACTAGTTCATTCTTACAAACAAAGCTTTAGGAAATAAAATATTTAGCAAGGCAACAGAGGCCAGAACCCTAACAGAATGCCCTGATTACCCTAAGTACTCCAAGAACAAAGACTCTCACTAAATCAGCAATGTTCTTCAGGTCTAAGAGCTGCGCCGGGCTGTCTGCACTCAGGACCACAGCTACGGAGGCATCAGCAACCTCATGGTGTGACCTTCAAGGGCTGCGCAGCCCGTTTCCTGACACCCACATGAACCATCGCTTCTTTACTAGCTGAGACAAGATTCCTGAACATTCCTTCTCGGCTTCTGGGCTTCAAAAGAACTCTTAACATGAAAAGCTATATTTTCTTATGAGCCTCCCACAACTCTTCTAGTCAACAGTCTTGAGTGTTTTCAGAGAATATTAATAGTCTCAAATATAAAACAATCAAAGCTATTATTACTGTATGATCCATAGAAAATACAGCGGTACATTTTTAAATATGGCATAATTTATGCTATGTTTTAAACTAAAACCATTAAATATAACTACAGTTTAATCACCTTCCTTTAATTGGAATTCACATGGTAGATACTTATAGCTACTTAAAAAATTAAGTGGCAAAATGTATATGAAGACTACGTATCTTGATATTTTAATTATGTTCAATTGAATGTACTTAGATTTAAAGTGCTTTTCACAAATGACATGTGCTAAGAATATCTAATTGCATAGCGACATTCTAAAATATGTGCTTACATATATCAAAAATAGATTAAAATGAAGTTATAGGTAGGATTTTTTTTTTTACTAAAACCAAAATATATTATTTTCATCATCTGGATACAAACAGGATTATGACTACAGAAAAAGTCTACAAAAGCAAATGCCTAATAATTTATGCTAAATTAAAATGTATGTATAAGTGATAATAGTATTTCATTTATAAGCTTTGATATATTTTCCATTTACTCCCTTATTAACTCACTGTTAAATGGAGACATGAAAATAATTTGTAAATAGCACAGGCGTTACTACTATGTATAAGTATTACAGGTACAAAACAGATACTGAGCACACAGGAGTGAGTGGATTAATTTAACATGCACTGCCCACTAGGTGTTCACAAGCACTTTTAGGACAGGTGTGTAACAACCTTCCCAAGAACGTTCCTGGCAAACGTAGGGTAACATGAAATCAAAAGTCATTCATCAGACCCAGCTCTGAACGCAAAGTGTCAGGCACAGTGTCCTCACCAGAAATGCCCCCACCCACCAGCAGGAATGCTAAGTCCTCACTCAAGCTGATTAAAGGACTTTTTTTGTAAACCATACTTGTGATGGGCTGAACTGTATCCCTCCAGAACTTGTATCTTGATGTTCTAATTCTGAAGTACTTCATCATGACATGTGTTTTGATAGGGCCTTTAAAGGGATAACTGAGACTGAGACCATGTGGGTGTGCCCCACGCCTGTAGGACTGAGATCGGTATAAGAAGAAAAAACCAAGAGACAGACAACATAGGAGCTGGACAGTGGCCCTGGGAGAGCAGAGACAGCAGCCACCTACCTGAAAGCAAAAGTGAGAGACCTCAGGGAAACTACAGTTGCTGGTGCCTCAATCTTGGATTTCATGTCGCCAGAACTGTGAGAAAGTAAAGTCCTGTTGCATAAGCCACTGGTCTGCACCGTCTGTTGTGGCAGCCTCAAAAAATTGATGAATGAAGGGAGAAAGTCCAACTAAATGTGTATCTCTTAATATAAAGCTATTCAGAATTTTCCTTTTTTTTGATATGGCATATAGATTATGCTCTTAAAAAAACTGTAACTAAACTTTAACAACCCTGAAAAGAGAATAAATTAGATTCTTACCACGTAATCTTTTCTGAGATAAACACCAAACTGAAATATCCTAGTCTTAATTTCTCAACCACATGGCAAGGCAGAAAAAAGTCATTCTGTTTACACATTTTATAAATATTAAGCTTCATATTTTCAGCTTCATAGGGTTTTAATAACCTGTAGAGGCCTGGCCAAGAAACCAGAGTGGAATCTGTTTGACAGACATTAAAAAGCAATTAAGTTACAGACCTGTCAAATACGTTAACATTTGGGGTCTGCCTGTTTTATGTGTCTATTTTGACTACTACCACCAGAATCATTTAATGCTTCACAGGCCTTCAATGTCTGAAGTGGCTAACTGCTCCAAATCTGTAACCTAATCTTTTGCAAGTTTTCATATCCTAGCACCTCCTTTCCCTATTTATGAGAAAGCCACAAGGATGGTTCAATGTCTGAAGTGCACCGAGTCAAATCGTAACACCACAGTTCACAAATGCAAACAGTGTGGTTTGCAAACAAAAAGCATTCAGCAAAATTTTGGTTCCATTAGTGAACTGGACGTTAGTTGACAAACACAGTCACAGCCCTCTTCCCCACACAAACTAACTGCACGACTTCATCCACACCGTAAAACAAGTGAAGTTCTTCACTTGAGGTACTGCCATACTCTGCTGTTTTGCCAACGAGAAAGAAAGGAAAACAGAGAAGGATCTGGCTGGCTCGGTGAAGTCTGGGGTCAGGGTGCAAGCCTGGCTGGGATGTGGTTCCCTGTGTCTTTACATGACAGAAGGCATGAGGGAGTCTGTGGGCCTCTTTGAGGGGTACCAATGCCACTGAAGAGAGGCTTCGCTTTTGGGACAGAAATCACTTTGATCCAGGTCACTGCCCTGCCATGACCAGGTCACTGGGTGCGAAGTCATGAGCATTTGGAAGGAAACAGATATCATATCTAAAGCCTCTACAGACACTCTCTACCATTAGGTATTTCTTTACTTTGCCCTCAGTCTAAGTAGAAGTCATGTGGAGAAAGCTTCTCACTGATACAGCAGGCAACACAAAGTTCCGAGCCAAGGCCGGTCATCACCCCCAGAAGACTTTTGGAATGAATTGTGGTAGTCCTGCCTCCTTAGCTGCTCAGAAATCTCCAAATTTGGATACTAGCATGGCTAACATTTTTTTGCTATTTGCTGGCTCCTTTATAAAGCTTCTCTTTACTATGATTCCATCATGGTTTTCAACATGATCGTTTCATGTTAACCATTCAATAAATCCTTTTCTACCTATGACATAAGCCATAATAAATAAACTATACTAAATAGTCTATGGTATGGTATTTTCTTCAGACTGTTCTTAAGCTTTGAGATATATTTGGAGTTTATTTGCCATTTTTAGAAATGGAGTCAAATAAATAAGGACAATTTAAAAGTTAGTTCTACTTCTGGGTACTCATGGCATACTTTGTTTTGAAACATCCTGGATATGTAGCTATGTGAGCATGATTGCTGCTGTTCCTTCAGATCCTTCACCTGCCTCCCCTGAAGTAAAGGCCTCTTCACTGCTCTCTCTCTCTAAAGATCAGTACTAGGTCAGGAAGTGACCACCCCTCCTTCCCGAGTCCATAACTGTGTCCATTACTAATGCCTTCCGGTCAAACATTAATTCATTCAATTGGTATGTCATACACAATGATTACGGGACAGGATGGAACTACTGACACCGAGATATAGGGCATCTCCGAGCATTGGCTCAGTGCCAGGTCCTATGGAGGAACGCTGTTATCAGCCCATAGCTATATGGGGAGATATTCTGTTGGTAAATCAACGACTCTGTGTGACAAAGACAGCAGGTTATACTTAACATCTGATACAACCAACCACTAAGCCTTCAAGTCAATAGGAACTGATGCACAAAGCCTAAATATGAATTAGGAAAATCTTTATGGTCTTACATCTTTGGGAAGGGAGGATAAGCAAAACATTTCTTTCCATGAATATTCTGAATAGTAACAGCAATAAAAGTATAAAATAATATAACAAAGTATTTCCATTAAACTATAAATAGATTTCAAAGACATGAGTATTAGCAATAAATTATTTCTAGAGTATCATCTTGGTTGCTTGTCATGGAACACAGGAGAGACTTCATAGAAGTTTGGTTTACTGACTGAGCCTCGCATCATCCTAGACTTTATTAGTAGAGTATGTGCCTAGATTTGTACAGTGGAATAAAAATTCTGCCTGAAGAAAATTATACTCTGAGGACACATCTCCACAGGAAACCTGGAAGAGAGCGGTCACGGAAGTGAGGCTTCAATCCACTTCAGGCCGTCTGTCTCACAGGCTATGATTGCCAGGGCCTATGAGTTCATTGCACGGGGAATTTTCTTCCTAGTTTGATATGGCTGGGTCTGAAATCTCAAGGAATTTCAAGATCAATCATAAGGAATATGGCTTTGTGGGTATTTTATGATAGAAGTACTCACACTGTTATTATTCAGAACAAACAAAGAATTTAGGGCTAAAAACAAAACAGAAGAGGAAGGGTTTGAAAAAGATGGTGGCAACAATGGAATTGCTGAGCATAGCCCTTTGTGTATGGGTGCAGTAATAACTCAAGAGTTCCTGCTGGCCTTTCACTCAAGAGAAGGCTGTTTATCCAAATCCCTCTCATGATAATTACATGAAAAAGTAAAACACAACCTAGCAACTTCATCTGATTAGCTGGGGTGGGTGTAGGGCTGAATAAAGGTCATTCTACAAAGACACTCAGCAGCGAGCCAGTCAACACAGGGAGAAAAGGAGAAACAGACCAGCTGGCTAAAAAGATGTGCTGGCGGAGGCAAGACCATTGTGAGGGAGACCGAGAAAGCCAAGAGGAGAAATAGAGGAGTCAAGAACCAGAGCTGAGCCAGTTCTCAAGAGCTTTCAGTTTCATTTCACAACACATGTGTAAAGTAAACCCTCATTTATTATAACTGCATCAGTGAGTTCTGCTCCCTGGAACTAAGCAATCAGCACAGACCCCAGGGTGGATGTGAGGCTGGCTCTGAAGCCATCACGAGGCATAGTGCAAGGAGGGTGCTAGTGAATCCTCAGTGGTCGGAAGCCTATGACACTTACTACGATTCTCACTTTCTGCCTCTGGACTGGTCTCCTCAGCTTCCTGCCAAACAGAACACAGTGGAAAGGCAGGCAGTAAGTAATCAGTCCAGCAGCTGCTGTCCAGGACTCCTAGAGGCTCTCTTTCAGACTCAAGCTGCCAAGGTTTGTAAAGGCCAAGCTCCACAGTGTCTTTCTCAGGTGCTCTGCATGACAGGCAGCCCCAAGTCGACTCCTCTTGGATATTCAACTCAGTGGTGTCTGAAGACAACTCCAGCCCCGGCTGCCACCTGCCTACCTCCAAAGAACCTCCTGGCTGAGCCCAGGCAACCCACAAAACCATGAGAGAGGATAGCAAGACTGTTTGAAGGAACAAAGAATCAGGACACCTCCCCTCCTCAGAGGTGGAGAAACACTAAAATCACTCCCCTTAGCAGGCCAGTCCTCGCACTAGGACTGCTGTCCAGCATTGGCCGAGATGAAATAAAGATCAAATTTAACAGGAGGATGAAATCAGATGCTAGAGAAAGGGCAAGTAAGCAGACTCACAAAGATTAGAAGCTGGGATCATAGCTCAGAGAAGGAGGACTTGCCCAGCACAGGGTTCAATCCCCAGGTCCCCTCTCCCCTAGAACAGAGCAAAGACCTTAGAACTAGTTAGGGCAGCTGGGTTTTTCAATCAGCCACAGCCAAACTCCAATAAACTCAAGGGAGGGAATTGTATATTTTAAAATTTTTCTTCATCCAGAAAAATCTGACTAAAATATTTACTTTCATAAAATCCAAAATACATGTATCAGAAATTAAAAGGTGACCATGAAGAGGAATACCTGAGTCATGTTTCGGTTACTCCCTATCTGCTATCTCAGTTCTCCTCACCACAGCCCGCAGAGCTAAGGGTGTGGCTTCAGGACGCCCACCATGCCTTGGCCATTTTTCTGCTTCCAGAGTAGAGTGTGTTTCTCATGCCACTGAATCTGGCTCATTAACAAACCCGATATAGTTACATCGGTTCCCTGTACCTTCAAAAGGTGGGTTGAGAGAACTAGCTTCTCACTCTGTTCTCCAGACTCCCTTTCACAAGGTCAGACTCCAAGCACAAGGAAACCAAGCATAGGGCCAGGGTGAGCCTGCCTGCAGAGCCCTAGCCCACGCTCTGGCCGGCCACGGTATGGCAGACCGCCATCAAAGTAAGGTCACAGGAGACCTTGCAGCAGCCGCAGAGCATCTGCTAAAACTATTGTCTCCTCATGGTGAGAAAGAAAAATGATTGTAGGTAAAAACTTTGGGAGTGTCAAACTGACTAAAAGCCTTTGTTCCTTACAGCATAATGGAATAAATTTTGTTACACATAGTTTTCTTTATGTATTTATTTAATTCAGGGTATTGAACCCAGGGCCAGAACACTGAACTATATCCCCGGGCTTTAATTTCTTTTTTTTTTTTTTTTGATATATTATCTAGATAAGTCACTAAATTGCGTAGGCTGGATTTGATTTTGTGATCATCCTGCCTCAGACTTCATGAATGGTGGGATTACAGGTATGTGAGGCCACAGGTAGCTGATATGATTAGTTTGATTACAAATTGTAAGATTTTTAAAGTATTCCTTTTCCAGATGAGACATTCTTATTACCCAATTCATTAAGAAGACTTAACACAGTTTGAAAAGAATATTTTTACTTTGCAAGATGATGTACACTTCCATGCTCTCTGTTCTTCTTAACTTTGGAATTATGATTAGGATGGTTTAGAGAGAAAGGTGATCAGTTTTATTAAGGATGGGAATAGGCTTAACTAAAATAAAAGATAATATGAGCCCATTGCCAGATCTCTTATCAGTAAACTGCACATTTAAGAAGAGCACCTTAAAAAACAATTTTGGTTTCAAAATTTTGTCATTTAACAAGATGTACAAAGTGATTTCTGGTTACTATGCACTGAGGTCTTTGGGATATATGAGTAAAACAAAAAGAGTCCTGTTGCCGTAAATCATGATAAATAAGTAAATTCTATACAGTGCTTGAAGGTGGGTGAGAGAGTGCACAGTGAAGGGTGGAAGAGACAAGGGGGAAAGCGGGACTGACAAGGCAGCTGGGAACAGTGCTCCAAGCATGGAGGGTTTTAAAAGTTTAAACTGCGCTTACCTTCAGGTCTGAGTTTCAGTTCTAAGGCTGAAGCAAGGGCTGGAGTATAAGAAAGAAACCTTAAGCTACCAAAGGCTCAGTTAAATGAACACATCAGTCCTAACATCAACTATGCCTATCTAACAAGCCTACAAATCCGCATGTCTACAGTGGACACTTACAGCACATGCTCTATCAGATCATGACAGAGTGACACTTCCATCTATTCTTCTTTCCTGACATGCACAGCACAAGTGTGGCCCTGACTGAGACAGTGCAGAGTCCCCAGTCTGGGAGTCCGGGGCTGGTCCTACTGACCAGCATCTGACCGAAGCTTTCAAAAGTGGTTACACAGCCTAGGGATGCACACCTCTATCAAGCCAAGTAGAAAGACACCCGTTTTTGGATGTCTTTATCGAGTTTGCCACTGTAGGCTGGCTGACGGGTACGTTTGTGACTGTGTCTTATTTTCAATTTTCAAAATAAATATTAACTATCACTGAATAATATAAAGCAATAAGAGATGTACCCTAAGAGCGACATCTGATACATGGCTGTGAAAACAGGTATAAAAACATGCATAAGGTGATCACCATAATAGTGAAAATACAGGCAGCTGATCATATCAGGGTCCTATGAATTTGCTAGGGGAAGAAATTAAGATTATCTTCCATTCCATGTTTCTCAGTGGTGATGTCTTTTCAGAACTGGTGATACACACATATCAGCAATTTCCCCACTGCAAGTAAACTCATCAATAACAGATATATTCACACATATATAAACATATGCACATCACAAAAAATACCATGGACCCAAGTAGCTCAAGACCTTGTTTACTTGCTTTTCCAAAAATTATTACAGCCACTATTATTTTTATTATTAGCTAAATGATTTTTACTAAATATAAGCTCTTTAAGACAGAAGTTCCTCTTCTGTTGATATTTTCTGATGACTATTCAATTTATTTTCATGCCAGATGAAATTAATCATCACACTTATATTTCTTCCATAAAACCAGTCATGGTGCCACTTGTCTTCCCTTTCCTGGCCCATGAACGATCAAGGGATGAGAAGTTAAATGTTCAAGGCCCCACAGGATCGTCCCACTAACCATGCAGTATGGCATTAGGAACCTGACAGAGAAGGGCGGTGGGCACAGCACTGCTCTCCTTGACCACACATTCTCATCCTCCTGCCAACCCAGGTCCTCAATCTTGCCTGCTCACAGGGGCTGGACTTTTGACCCAAGGAAGAAAGGATGCAAGGAAATAGAAGAATGGAGATCAACATGCACATATGTATATGGTTTAAAATGCAGGGGAGTCTGAGGGTCTAGGTATCTTACAGAAACTCCTGCAACCACTGTCCTAATTTAAAATGCAGAAAATCAGCTCTGGAGAGATAATGCAAACCACAGAGAATAATGTCAGTCTTTGAATGTGTAAGTCCCTGTTGTAACATCTACTTTAGTCTTGTACCATGCTGAATATATCATTACTGTGAAACATGAGTCTATAAAAATGCTCAGAAAACTGATGTCATATTTTTGGCAAGACTCTAAAACTAATCTTAGTATGAAAAATGAGTTTAAAAATAAAGTCAGACTCACCTTTTCCATATGTCAATGAAAAAAAAGTATTTTTTAATTGCTTCACTTATAGATATGATTATCAAAACTAACACATTAAGGAATAGGATACATCTTACTCCTTTTAATTGCCAATGACCAATATCCTGCAAATATACTATCACTTTCATTTTTCTAAAGTTTAATACAACACACTTGCTAAGCTCTACAAAGCTATGAGGTTATGGAGATGAGGATCTCCCTGCATATTTCCCATTTTTATAGAAAACAGATTACAAAACAGAAAAAGCCTTGTTCACAGAAAAGAACAGCTTTGGTTACAAGAGCAAGCCAGTCATGGGCCCTCACTCCTAGTAAGAAGGAAGAAAGAAACTCCCTGGGGACTCAAAGTCAATACCTAGCAATGCTTGGCTGAACTAAGGCAGGAACTGCTCATGTGACACATCCCCACAAAGCCCTTTGTATTCCCCGCTGGAGAGAACCAGGCAGTCGGAATCCACACTTTTCTAAGGTGCACACTGGGTAGGATTAGGGAGCAACTTTGCCAAAGCCTGTAAGGAGCAATAGGAGAAATGCCGCTGCCACTTTAACACACACACACACACACACACACACACACACACACACACACACACTCTCTCACAGAAGATGGAGGCATCCATCCTAATGGGAGATCTAAGATGTCTGGTTGTTCATTTCCTACAAAACTGCTTACTCTGACTTCTTAAAGCAATGATAGGGGCTGGGGGAGGGAGACTTGAAACACTGAAGACCACCGTCTCCCCACCTTTGAGATGAAGGGTGGCAAACCTCATTTCGTAGATATGTTAAGCAGCTGTAAAGCCCAAGTGGCTCCAACTTTAAGCCTGTGTTTAGATCAGCTTTGAAAAAGGGCTACTCCTCTTTACAATAACGAGGCGCCACTTTGGATGCCAACTTGTGCTCTGTGTTTGAAATGGGCAACCACACCCCCTGAAATAAGACCACCTACAGATGGCACAATACATGCCACAGCCAATCTCCTCGGCATCCAGATGCATGTGCAGGCAAAAGGCTTTTGTTAAAAGAAAACACACCTTCAGGCACTATGCCATGATGATTGGCAAAAATCACAAAATTAGTTTTACATTTTAAATTCTTAAAGAGATCTATAGTCATGTCTTTCTACCAGGTTTTAATCTAAGGACAATCAAACCAATGAAACCTACCCCTGTTGGCCGAAACACACTGTGCTCCTGGATTCCCAGCAACAGCCTGAAGGACTGTAGCCCAGGGAAATATCTATTTCAAATCAGAAAATCCAGTTACTCAACAGGAGAACTAGGGCTATCTAATGTGAAAACTTTCTATGGGGAAGAGCAGTTCCTGCCAAGCCTGCTGCTCTGTGATTATCACTCTGAGCCTTTTCATTGAGGACATTAAAGGCTCCTTTTTTCCATCCCACACACTCCTAGAGTTACAGAACCTGGCCATCTCTGACAGGTCAGTGATCAAACAGAGTCAGGTGGTAGCCAAATTCCATACATCTCCTAAGAATTACCACAGGCCAAGACTTCTTCACCTCTGCTAAGATCAAGGAACTACCACTCAATGTCAAACAGAACAATAACTGCTTTCCACACAAACATTTCATATTCTCAAGTGTTTGTCAAACTTTACACTCAATGATTTCCAAGTAAAAAATGAATTACATTTCCTACCCCAAACAAGCCAATTATAAAACAGAAAAATATGACCTCCTCTTTCTCCTTACAAAAGATACATAAGGTGACACAGAAAATAAACTAATGCTGCATTACCTGAGTGATCAAAGCTTGTTTATTTAAGCAACCTTATCTTTGAATAGCACCAGCCTTTGTACAAGCATTTAACTTACTTCACATATTTACATTCACAAGAACAAACCAGTACATGAGAGGAAGGGAGACACAATATTGTGCAGAGCTGCAGAACAAGATGCAAGCTGTTCATCCATGTCGAGAAGCAATCAGTCCATGAACTTTTGACAATGCAGAGCACCTCAGCCAGCTATTTCCCAGCATCTTTCACCCAGAAGCACTAGAAGCTTGTAGGTTGCAGCCACTTTTAAGGAAAAGCAAAGCAGGGAGCTATGGGTGCTGACTTGAAGCTACAAACTGTGGTGCCTGACCCAGCAGAGGGTGCCATGAGCCAAGAATGTACCACAGGTACTAATTAACTTTAGAAAAGTTAACAAAATGGTTCAAATGCCAAACACTTCTGCCACAAATGATTTCTTCTGCAGAAGCAACCACAGGCAATGATGCATTGAACATGAATAATGTAGCAGGCAGTAAGATCAGAAACATTTACCCTTCCACCTCAGCATGGCCGCCTGGCTAGGAAAGTAGAGGAGCCCTAGTAGACTCTGCCCTTGCACAGGATCTGTGATTAAAGAGAAGCCTTAGTCTACACTCGCTGACCATGGCAGTGATATATATGTGCAACAAATCTGTCCAACGTGGAGATCTGTAGAAGGTACTTACACAGCCTCCAGCAAGAATTTCTGCTGCAAGTGGGATCGAACCATCTTTGCGCATGAATTTGTCTCGCACAAAATCATTCACCTTAAAGAAAAATATTTATAGATGCTGATGAAAACTAAAAACTCATTAAAAACATAAACTATGCATCTGCCATCATGGTTTTTTTTTTAATGTAAACTGATAGATGTGAAAAATCATTTGAGAGAGGTACTCTGGATACTCTACCTACAGTTGTTTTTAAGGTAAAACCTACCGTATATAAGCATCTCTGATGCTGCAGGAAGGAAAGTTAAAACATAGGGTGGCTTATGAGCCAAAACTTAAAATATGTCCTACAATCATAATAGCATGAAAGGGGAGGAGAGACAAAATAAAAAACATTCATTCTATAATTTAAAAACAGTTTCACAAGACTGATTAAAAATCACTTTTAAGTCTTCTAACAAGATTAAATCTAAAATAGCACTCCTTATAGAGATCAATTTGTGCACATTTTTTAGCTTAGTGGAAATTTAGTGTCTAAAAATTCCTCAAGGATTCTCAAAGAACATCAATTACATTAATTAATTAAGTATAATAGTCTCAAAATGAAATGCACCACAAGCAATTTTAAGGCAGTCGTAAGATTTCTGGCAGGTACAGGCCAGAGCAGCTTAGGGATCTCAAGGTCACATCATAAAGTGGTAGAGGAAGAATTTCATGGACAGAGCTAATAGCCCAAGTGTTTAGATTTCTGGGCTTTCATGGTCTTAGTGACATTAGTATCATCCTGTCAACACCATAGCAAACACGCCCAGGGCAAATGTTGGTGAAGCATCAACTTCCAGTAGAGCCCAGAGCCTTACTCTCTGGCTTTGGTAAGCACTTACAGACTACACCCTAATGTACAGTCTATCCACAGCAGGTGTAGCTGAAAGGATCTATGCTCTGAAATCAGAAAAGGTGATTCTGAATTCAAGTTCTTCTGTGCATAAGTTATGTGAGCACAGGTGGGCTACTTAAACCTGGCAGGCCTTACTTTGCTTAAGGCTAAAACAATGTGAGAAGGCACATGTCAGTGCCCTACAGTGGCAGGTGACCAAGAGTAGTTTCCTGGTGTGGCTACGATGGTGAAACAACCACCAACCATCATCTCAAGTTTATCATCACACGTTCGAATATTCTATGCTGAACGGGAACAATTAGAAGCTCTGTGTGGCTAGTGCCTCCCCTGCCCATTAACTGCACCTCTGAGGAACCGCAAACCTGCTGACTCGGAGAATACCTGTGAGATCCCTGAGTACAGCAAATCCCCTGCCTAGGAAGCACCGACTCAAAAGACTTACTGTAAGTTTTATGGCCTTCTCTGGGGCGACTCCTAATAGCTGCGGCAACAGACCTAAAAATCAACAAGAAGCAGAAGTATATTAAATAAATTAGCATTAACTAAACAAATCAACGGTTCTGCAGAGGGGATGGCCACTTAAAAACTGGGGCGCTCTTTGCCGCAATTTTCTGCTATTACCTTTAATGAGAATACTTGAAATGGAATGTTTAAGCACTAACTTCTAACAGCCACATCAGACCGAAGTAAATTCCCTTTCACATTTGGGGTAGTTTGCACATCGGGTAAATCAACAGTGTTAGTGATACAGGAAGTCTCATTATTTCAGGAAAGGTCTGCGCCTTTCCCTGCTTCCTCCTCCGAGGTCAGCGGACACGTCATGTATTTTCTGTAGCACTCCTCTCGTCTCCCCAGACGCGCATAGCTCAGCCATTCACACACGGAACATCCACGACTCTGTGACCAGCTCAGGACTCATGTCTCAAATGGAAAGAGAAGCCTACCAAGGGAGGTGACATTTGGAGAAAGACACTGTTTGAGAAGAAGAACAGACGGTTCAAGGAAAGGGGCAGAGAAACAAGCCACGTGCACCCGAGAGTGGGGAGAGCAGCACAGGTGGGCGCCAGGTGTGTCAGCCACAGCACGGGCCAGGATCCCGAGCCTGATTCATTCTCAGTCAGATGAGAAGTAAGCAGATGGCTTTCATAAAACAGCAATGTGCTAATTTGCATGTTTAAAAGACCCTTTTGGCTGCTGTGTGGGAAAGAGACAAGATATACAGACCACATGTAACAGACCTGTGGGTGTGTCTGACTACATAGTCTTGCAGACAGACAGACCTGGCAGCCCTGGGCCTCTGTGCCATCGCAGGGATCTGTGCCAGGTTGGTGAGTCTGTGCATCCAGTGCCCCAAGGTCCTTACCTGCCCTACAGCTGGCATCCTTAGTACCAGTCTTCTCCATTAGTGCCTGTTAACAGCCTCACAATAGCGGAAAGTTTCTTTTAGCTCCTGGCTATACAAAAGGGGAAAGCTAAATAGACCAAGATAGCTTCATGGGGGGGGGGGGAGATAGCCCATTTCACCATAAAACTAAATGATAATGAGGATGCTGACACTAATGAAAATGTTAAAAACAGCTATATAATGTTTATTATGTGCCAGGCACCACTTTAAGGACTTTATTAAGCCATTTACTCCTCATAACCACACTAAAGAGAGGAAACTAAGGCATATTGAGATTAAGTAATTTGCTCTAAGTTACCTAGCTGGTAAATGGTGAGGCTGAGCTTTCAAATCTAAGCTCTCCTGTTTGACAGTTTATACCCTTGGACATAGCTCAGCCCTGTCAAGTAGTTAATTGGTCCCTTCTGCCCAGATTCAGTAGTTCACTTATGTAACCTGCCTAGACACCACAAGCATCTGAGACTGCGCCCCTTTGTCTAGGTGGCCATATTTCCAGAGCCTGCTTCCCCTGGCACAATACAAGGACACCTACAAAGCACAAAACCTGTGAATTCAGCGAGGGAACCTGTGGCTGGCACCAAAAGTGGAGCCAGCCAATAGAACCAAACCAAACGTGTTTCTTCAGAACCAAACTGAGAGTCCTTTGAGACAATGAAACTGGTCAGGGCAGTGGTACAAACTGAAAAGATGTAATGAGTGAAGCAAAGAAAAGGTCCAGCTACAAGCTAAGTATGTGCTTATGTCACAAGGAAGCAGAATAAGTGAAGAAGGTGAGTTGGTGGGGAATAGTTTGTGGAACAAAAAGAGTAGGAACCCCAAAGAGAGAAAACACACAGCTCATGATAGGCCCAAGCCCCATGAAGGGACAGGCTGGCTGTGACCACCTTCTGCCCCCGAGGCCAGCTTGAGGTAACCTATCCTTGGTTCCTCGTGAGATCTCTGCCTTTTTCTTTCTTGCGTGAATTCGCACCAGAGCCTTCTTGTGCATCAGCCAGCTCGAGGGAGGCGGTGTTCCTTTTAGTTTAAGGGAGCCAAGATGACACACATGAGAAAGCAGAGAGGAGGACCACCAGGGCCAAGCAAGTGATTTCATTTAAAGCAAGCATGCTTGCCTCTTCCAATGCACTCATCAATCTTCAAAGTCATCTATCAGATGAAAGGTTTAATTAGTACTCAGTGAAAATATGACAGTGATTTCTACTAGTTAAAAAGCAGGCAAAAGCTGTTTGAACTATAATTTAATATCCGAAATCTCTATTTTACTCTTTGTATTCAGATCAAGAACCAGAAGTGTTTTAAATATTTATACTTGCTAGATATCTTTTTCTCATCACCAAATAATTGACCCAAACCATGGATGGGCTGAAAGCACTATGACTGAAACGATGATTTCTTGTCTCCGTAACTACCTTTGACAGTCTTTTTAAATGACTAATAAAGAACAGTCCACACAGCTAAGTGACTACAGTGTTAGAGACACTCACTGCAGCCAGCCTTGTAGCCTTCTGAAGACCGTCTTTCTCACTTTAAGTCCAGTGATGTATTGTGAGTAGCAGAAAACCAAGTGAACATATCCTATCTTCAAGACGTAAGAGGATAGATGCATATTTATTCATGGAACAGACATGTATCAAATGTCCTCTCTGTGCAGCTAGCATTAAAATGAACACAATGAGATGGTGTCTCTTCCACTACAATTCTGTGTAGAGGAAAATGCGTCCTAATTTTCTCTATGTGCCACCTGGAAACAGCAAAAGCCCAGGAGATCCAAGAACTCAGGGCACACAGTGGAGAGAACTAGTTATCGTGCCTGCTGGTGGGAGAAAGAAGGATCACAGAGGAGTAGTCATTCAGCCTAGGGCTTTGTTGGTAAGTAGAGGTTCCCTGGGAAGAAGAGACAGAAGTAGAATGAAGGGGACTGTAGCCCAGGTAGAGGAGATAATATGTATAAAGGCACCAACATCTCAAAATGATGGCACATTCAGAGCCAGGGCAAGGTCACTGCAGGCTGTGGTTAGATCTTGGAAGGTTTTGTAATATGTAACAGTGGTATCACTGGGGGCACTTACTAAATGTGTTTCATAGAAGTCAACACAATCTATATGACAACCGTATGCTGTACATGCTTTTTATTTATTTTTTGAGACAGGGTATGATATGTACTACGGGTGGGCTTTGAACTCAAAATCTTTCTGCCTCAGTCTCCCAAATGCTAGGATTACCAGCTTGTACCACCATGTCCCATGGTGTCTAATATTTTTGTCTCCATCAACTGATAAAAAAAAACAAACAAACAAACTGAGATTGACTGCAAGGAAGCTGCCTGAGATCATCCAGTTATTAGATGGGCAGTGGGATTCAACTCAAGCAGTCCAGTTTCCAGCCTCTGTGCTTTTACCTAGCAAGGTACAATATTTCTTTCAAAGCTAGGCTGCACTAAGGCACAAGGACAAATTTGGTTGACACATGGGATGGCTTTTAAGTAAAAGGTAAGGTTCAAAAGTAAATTATAGAGACGGATGAGTAACACAAGGGCAGAGAGCCAACACAAGAAGAGCAATTATGAGATTCAAGTAATATGATCACAGGTTAAAGGTGTCCATATATTAAATGAAGAACTTCAACTCAGTAAGAATAAAATCAAAGTACACATCCATTCCTAAGGACTGGGCCAGATGCTGGCAAACAGAGGCCATGGGTAGGTACCCTTGTGGCAGTCACCTTGGCTAAAGAGAAAACCAGCTGGCTGTGGGTTACTAGCTGAGGCCCACGATGGATGAAGCCTAGATACCATCCGTTTGAATGAATGCCCTTCTGGAGGTGGTGTGGCCCGTGGGACAATTTTTTAAAAAGAAAAACTTGCAGAGGGGAATTCCAATAGCCATGCTTATCCCTTGATCTCACAGGCAGATCAGAAACATGGCTTGGTAAGGCTGAGAGGCCCCTGGCTAGTTGAGGTACTTCATCACAGTCGCTTTTCAGTTTCCAGGGCATACATGTCTGACATCTGGGTAACTCAGCAGAAAAATCAGGTTTGTAACATAAGATGTTTCTGTTGGGTCCTGGAAATTCATTTTAACCATTTGAAACAGAGACTAGATGTGTGTGGTGTTTCTAACTTGTCAAAACAGCAGTCCATTTTCCAACTGCCTCAAATGAAATTTATTAGTGTGGTTAGTTTTCTAATCTTCCCTTTTGAGTTCAGCTCCATCAGCACATATGGCAATGCTTCTGTGGCAAACTTTATTCTCCCAGAAGGTTGCTAATGCGAGAAAAGATTTACAGGGCACAGTATTAATACAATATTTTGTCTTCAAATTTCACAGGTTGGAGATATAAATCACACCATCCCTTCTGAGTCCAGTCCCTTGTATGACCCAAGGAGAACTAAGCTGGGAACATAGGCACTAAACCCCCTCGGAGAACCCCAACTTCAGTTGCAGAGAGCAGTCCAGAAGAGATTCCTGAGAGCGTGCACTAGGTTAGAGGGCCTCTGCACACTCCTTCACCCAAGAACCTTTAGAAGTAAAACTAGACTTTAGAGCTGTGGGGAACCAGGAAAGAAACTCACGGAAGCTAGTTACCTCGCACAGCCTGGCAGCAAAACAAACAGCTTGGGCACGTACTTAGGAAGAAGACAGACCTGAGCGGAAACTTTAGCGTTGCCCTTGGTCCTTCTGAGTGACACTGGTTAGGTTACACTTTGACCTTCAGTTCCACCGTGTTAAAACAAGGGTGCCAATGACTCTGCTGGTTTATTCTGACAGTCCCATGAGCAATGTCTGTAAAGTCAGATACTCTTCATTACCTGATTCTGTGCATCCAAAACAGGCATTATTTCTTTCTCCTTATCTTTTCAAGACACGTCCTTGACCCTTTTGTTTATGACAGGCAAGTCAGGTGGTGAACCAGGGCTGGCCCCATGACAGAATACTGTACCTATTCTGAGAAGAGCTGTCCCCAGGCTGTGAAGTCACATCTGGTCTCAGGTGAAGGTAAGCACTGACTTCACAACACAGCGCCAACTGTTTCTAAGCTGAAGTAAAATCTTTTAGTGAAGAATTTAAACATTTCTCAACCTCAGCTGAGAAGTAATTGTTTGCAGTGTAATTTCTACTGGGTGTAGAAGAGCTGAATGACTGTGAACATAGACCTGAGTCCCGGCTGCTATAAACCCATGTGATTGTTAGCAAGTTTCCCAGGGTCTTTGTACTTTATTTTCTACACCTGTGGCACGAGAATGATCCTGGTACCATCTCACGAGGTAAATGTGAAGATGAAGTGGGTTGATAGAGACCAATCCCTCAGAACATGGCCAGGCCACACACAGTGCATTCCACAGAAATGAGTTTTATTGTTCTGTGTGAAAACGTTCATCTTTGTCAGTATCACTGCCACCATCACTATGATTTCTTCTTCCCTTGCTTCATGGAAATGAATCTAGGAGCCAAGCAGTTGGCCTCCCAGGCACCAGCAGCTACTGAGGTGCACATTTCTCTCCCACCAACCTTTCCCGCTCCCTAATATTTCACTTTTCCCACTAGTGCACTGGCTGCACCAGCTCCCTTCTCTGCCTCATAGAGGCATTTCTTCCAAATTAGGATGTTCTGAAAATTTTCTCAGGGCCCCAATTACTGTGACCAGCACCTGCCCTGACTGGAACTTCATATAGCAAGAGGAGGGCAGCCGCAGGTAGGTCCACAGCATCACTCTCAGCTCAGCTGCCAGGTCGTTCCTGCTAAGCCCTTTTGGAAAGCAGTGGTCAGAAACTAGGCTGATGGTCCACAGACAACTGTAGCCACATACAGCTGATATTCTAAAAGAACATGCCAGATATGACAGCAACACTACAGAGAGTGGGGACCTCCGATAAGGGAAGAACTAAAAAACTAAGACACATACGAGTTCAAGAGTAGCTAGCCCAGCCCTGAGAATAAAACACAACACAAAAGGCAGGGCTAAAGACAGTCAGGGAGGAGATGAGCAGTGGGGCTTGGTGGGGCCGATTCACCCAGAAGACAGCCACTGGCCCACAAGTAACACTGTGGCCAGCACAGTGTGTGTCACCTCGCTTCAACTGAGCAACAACCACTCCTGTGCTGAATTCTTGCTCCCCTGACCTCATGACTGAGGCCAATACATGTGCCAGTCATTGTAGGGAGCCTTCTTCAATTTTAACATCAGCTCAACCCTCACTCTGGCACCGTCCACACTCCGAGTGCTCTGCCTGATGGCTTTGATTCTTACTCCTTTCTCCGTGCTTTCCTCTCTTCACCTGGTCCAGCACTCTTTTCTCCCTCTTGCTCCCAGTTGTCTGTCTGCTTCTGACTCCCCGTGCCCCCAGACCTGAGGCATTTACTTTTCCTAAAGCCTGAAAGGAAAGCGCTCTTCAGGTTTTCCTTCTCCAGACGATGCGCAGGTTCACGTTTCTGCCACCTTCCCAGTTTTCTAAGCCCTTCACGGTTCTCATCTGGTCCTCTTCTTCCTCTCACATCATCACTATCCACCTAAGGTGAAGTTGCTGCCCCCTGACTGCTCACACACAATGCCCTGTGCTCACTATTGCTGGTTCACTAAAGCTCTCTGGAGACTTGATAACATAGGAACTGTCCACGTCTTTTGCTTTTTCTTTTTTGTCTTCCTGTAATCAAATACCTGCCTTTTCATTTTTTCATAGTTAACACCCTAACAAAAAGTGAGCAGAAACTGGCCAAGAAAGTAAGACTGAGAACAACTGAGAACATTTCACACTCCCGTAAGGCCGTGGCACAAAGGTAGATCTACATCTCAGGGCCATTCATGGACTAATTGTGACTTGTTCTAAGATGCATATGTTCGTAAAGAACACAATGTAAAATGCATTTTATTTGGGTGCTGAGACTTTTAAATTTATTTTCATGGAAGAAAATCTTACTGCAGGTCCACAGAATTCCACTCCTTTCTAGAGCACCACTAACCATCAGAAGAGACTTGGTTTCACCTCGATTCCTGATAAATCCCCCTCCGGGAGCACACGCAGATCACACTTCCTGAGATATCACCGGAGCATCCTCTAGATGTCACCTTGAGAACGCTCCAGGGGGGAGCATGATGCTTCCCACCAGACAGACCACAGAGACAGACACGTCTGCAGCTCTGCGGACCTCAGTCTGTGTGGACTGAGGATGTGATATGATGACAACTATCAGTGATTTTGAAAAAATTAAGCACTGCTCTATATTTAATTCATGACACTATCTAACGTCTCCTTCTAGGAAATTTTTCTTGGGGATTCTCCCACCAACAGAAACATAAACCTTCCTATAAAAAGTATTTCTGATGGATCCTGATTTCTTTTGAATGTGCAGTCTTCTCGCAGATCCTCCTAAAACATGTTCTAATTTCTAAGGCTACTCATCTTAGCACAAGAGGCCTCTGGGAGACAAGATGTGGTAAATTTCAAAGGCAGAAATTAGTTATTCTTGGAACAGGAGGCGATTTACCCAATTGACTGCTCCTCTTAAACATGCTCCGGGCAGAGCAGGCCACAACTGACTCAACTGTGCGAGCAGTTCATTCAAACCAAATGAACTGTCTGGTAAGTTCATTATGGTTCTGAACACAACATTGTTCTGGGCACAACATTGGTCTAGTGACAGGAAGAGGCAGGGGAAGACTTTTATAACTGACTTCAGATAGGGCTGGTTCATCTCAGGTATTGTGTAATTTCTTGAAATAACAGAAAGATTTTACTTGGAGGCTAGATGTTAAAAAATTAGCCCTGCCCCAAAAAGAAAAAGCTTGGGAAAACTATAGCCATTTTCTTGTACAGAAAGTAGTCCATATCACTGAGAAAGTTTGTAAAGCCAGTGTCCTGAGACTTTTAAAGAGATGATATGCAAAAAATAAGAATTTCTTGGGGCCGGGGATTTAGCTCAGTGGTTCCGGCACCTGTCCTACAAGCACAAAGGCCTGGGTTCGATCCCTGGTAACCACATACAATACTGGGCATGGAGACTCATACCCACCAGCAATCGGTACCACATACCATAGTGCCGGGCATAGTGGTTCATGCCTGTAATCCCAGCACTACTTGGGAGGCAGAGGCAGGAGGATTGCTGTAAAGTTAGTTTGAGGGGCCAGCCTCAAAAGCAAGACCCTGTCTCAAAAAAAAAAAAAAAAAAAAAGAGAATTTCTTGGAGACTGTAAAATAGGGACCTCCACGGAGACCAGAGACCTGGAGATAGCGACCAGCCAGCTTCCAGTGTTAACCGTTTCCGGTGACTCTCCAGGGCACTGGCAGTCCTCCTCCTAAGCAATCAATCACGTGGACAGTGGGCGGGGACTCAAATGTGTTCCCCAGGTACCGCCCGCCCAGATACTTCCGGCCTGGATTTCATGTAGATGCTGGCAGCTGCCAGAGAAAGTGAAAGCAAAGCAGTGTGTCCTGAAGTGCTGAATGAATTCTTTAGAAATAACCCGCATTGAAGCTCCATAGGGAACAACTGTTAAACACAAAAGCAGCTTCCTCAATTCTGGTTTTAAGAGACAGACAGTATGACAGAGAGATACTTATAACCTTAGCGAGAACCCATGCTGCAGAAGCCCCTTCTTTCAGAGTCATTCGACAACTTCTTTTTTAGTACTGTATACACAAAGGTAATTTTAAATAGGGGAGAGAGCTCACTTTTACAACATTCTCTAATTATCCTATTTAGGAAATAGGGGCAATTATATATGTCTTGATGGATAAAAAGTATATGTTATGTAAAATTCTAAAATATGAAAAAAATGCTCAATATTTTGAAACATGTTTATGAATTAGAAATGTACTCTAATATCTCAAATATTGCCAGGTGAAAGGGATAATGGCAGCAAGTATATATTCTCAAAATTTAAATTTAACTTTTCCCTTAGAGAGACGGAATTTTAAAAACAAATTTTATTTAGTGAGAAAAGTACAAAAAATCACAAGTGGTTATTTCATAGCACTGTAAATAAAAGTTATAATATTGAGTCTCTGACATATTTCACATCTGTTTTATTTCTAATATTATTTATTTTAAACAATAGTTTAAAGGATCATTTATACAGAATTAGCTATATCTTCCTCAGCTCTCTCTTGCCCAGTGACTGGCATATACAAACGTATTTTTGCATAGAATTAAGGAGTATGTGGGAGAAACTAAAGGGAACTAGTCTCAGACTAATCAAGAAGTCATTTTCAAGACAAAACTGTAAATTCTTTAAAAAAAAAAAAACCTGAACTGTCCATCATCTCTTTGCTTTCAAGATCCAAATTACAGACAGAAACTAAGCAAGAGTTTTACAGTAAATCTTTGTTAAAATCTTCAAGAAAAAGTAAGAACTGGGGAAGAAATGAACATAGGTGATTCTCAGAGCTAATCTCCTTATATTCACAGTCTATTTGTCATCCTGACAAATAGCTCCATCCCCTGCACTGAGGGTCCAGGCACCCACAGCAGGCTGGAAAAACAGCTATTTACAAACTGGTACTGAGAGAGAGCCTGTCTCTGATATGCCAGCTCACTTCCCCTTCCTGAAAAGCTAAAAGCAGCTTCTTCCATCTTACACGTGCTGTAACTCAGCCAGCAAGCGAGGTAACCCTCTTTTCGGCACATATTAGCCTAGCATTCAGTACTCAAGTGCACTTTGACCTCTTCTGTCTATGGGTTCAAAAGGACAAGTCACAGAAGAGAAATCCAGGTATAACCAAGAATCAGGATTTGCCAGGTGTGGCCAGATAGCAAAGAGGAGGAATTAAAAATTAAAAACCATGTCAACACCAGTGAAGTGAAGACATTTAGTAGCATTACGTGGGGTTCTCAGAATTCTAAAAGCACTGGTGACATTTATTCCAATACCCATAAAAGAAAAAACCCATAAAATGGCAGAACCAATACCAAGGCTCAGACATTTGTCAGAAAGCCACCCACATGAACGGGTAAGGTAGTCACTTTTGCTTGACTCACTGCAAAGAGGGAACTGCGACATTAACCTTGTACCACTTGGGAACCATTTCACTTGGGAGGCCGCTGTCAGGGGAAGGGGGTGGGTATTTCACAAGGAAGGTGGTGACCCCATAGGGTCATCATCAATCACCTGGGGTCACAGACCTTCCAAATTGTGAGAAGAGGCAGGGGGCAGCAAAGGAGGGCAGAGAAAAGATCAAAAGGCCTTTGATGAGGGCTATCTACTGATATAATAGGACCTACAAAAGGGAACTTTTCTGCAGTTGAAAACCTCCGGGCTCTGAGGTTTGTGTCTGACTTGGGTGCTTACTCCGGAGACTAGAGTCAGCAGATGGCAGAAGAGGCCTAGAGGCTTGGGCTTACATGGCTGCTAGTGCCACTGCCCAGCTCTGCAGAGAGAGTACTGAACATTGTTTCTTTCCTCTGGAGCAAGTTCCATGAGGGAGTGGAGGGAAGACCTGCATTTGTCTAACGGCAAAGCGTGGTGTCAGCCTCTTGCCATTCCAAGTGCTATCTGCTACATGTGCGCTTCTCTGCTCTCTGTAGAAAGCGGGCATGAAGAGGGACCTGGAAAGTCAAAGTGTGCCCCTGAAGCCAGGGGCAACAGAAAGCAGCCGGGCCTGTGGGATTCTGTCCATGGCGAGGCTGTGGTCTTTTTTCCTGCTACCACTGACCCTTCTGTGACTAAGGGAGTGCGATGAAACAGGACGACCTGGGTGGAGTGCTGTACAAATCAACTCCATTGTATACAGAGTCAGAGGCAGGGAAGAGGCAACTTTAATTCAGAAAAAGGCAGAGAGAGGCCTCTGCCAAAGCCCTAGGTCACCTACTTGATGGAGTTCTGAGTACAGAGCGCCCCCAACAGTCAGAAAGATAAATGACAATAAACATTTATAATAATGTACTGTAACTGTGATGTGACTGTTATCTCTGAAACCCTCCTCCTGGAAGGAAGAGACTATACCAACCCACATGATAAGTGAGGAGAGTGACACAGGCCCTCTAGGGTAGTATTAGGCCACCACCCTGACGATACCTCAGGAAGAAGATCATATGCTTCCCTTTAGAGTGGCAAAGTGGGAGATACAGTAAGTTCTTGACTTACAAAAAATCAGACTGCGAACTTCAACAGGTGGACTATGGAAGATCCACAGGTGGACTGTGTAAGCCTTACTTTGTCTGATTAGGAATGAATCTCACTTGTGAATATCTTCCCTGGACAGAACTCATTCATAAGTTGGGGACTTATTATATCATCGTACTACTCAGACTAGTGCACATTTTACAAGTTACAAACTGTTGACGTCTGGGATTTTTAGATCATGGTTGACTCTGATAATCTGAAACTATGAAAAGTAAATCTGTTGATAAGACACTGTGGATAAACCCAACTGTGGATTGTACATTCCAGGAATCATCAATCCTGAGCAGACTCTGTCTTGTCCATAGGATATCTTATTCTACTAGTTGGTGAGTGTGACACTGTAAGAGTGCAATAATGTTAAACGCTCACTGGTGATGTTTATAAAAGTAATTATGCTAAGAAATAAAACAATAAAAGAACAATAAAAGTAGAATTCAGGCATGGGCTGTTTTGATTAGCCACACCTTACATGCCTCCAGCCTATTCCTGTTAGCGTGGATACTCAAGGGTCTGTTATATTTCCATTTTAACAGTGTAATTCACTTCAGACACTAAGATAGGAAGCCAAACCTTGGAATGTTATTTCATTTTATATAAACTGAGCACATGATACTAACCTCTGTACAGTCCAAAGAAGCCTTCATAGCGTAGCACTTTCTTAAAGCAGTCAAAGCTGTTTTTATACATGAGCTCTCCCACGAAAGAGCCAGTTGATCGCTGGTTCTGCATTCGAGTTTTTACAAGATCTATAGGATACACTGCAGTGGCTCCAACAGCTAAAATTAAACGTCAACATTTCAGAGGGAATTATAGCCAAATGGAGGAGAAAGGGTGGATAAAATCAAAGGCTTGGAAGAGATGCAAAATTTACATGTACCGATTTAAAAACCATACTACCTTTAATAGATTATGG
>PVIR01001971.1:42229-110904 GCA_004026965.1 Petromus typicus
GTGCCGGGCGTGGTGGCTCACGCCTGTAATCCCAGCACTCGGGAGGCAGAGGCAGGAGGATTGTGATGTGAGTTTGAGGCTGAGCTCGGGGCCAGCCTGAACCACAAAAGCAAGACCCTGTCTCCAAAAACCTAAAAAAAAAAAAAAAAAAAAAAAAAAAAAAAAAAAAAAAAAAAAAAAAAAAAAAAAAAAAAAAAAAAAAAAAAAAAATAGATTATGGAATTTCATGTATGTATCCCCTGACAAAAGATATCACAGTTTAAATTTAAAACAAATTATTAGAGCCTAATCTCATTATTAACTTGTCTTTAGGGAGCCTGGCTGAAGAGAAGTAAGAGAAAATTGTCATTTGTAAGACCCTAATGGGTGCAGGTACGGAAAAGTCTTATATCCTCTTGGCCTATCTCATAGATATGAACTGATAACTGGCTTGTAAGACAATTAGAGAAAGCTCAGTCCTGCAGTATTGCAAGGTGGGAAATCAGAGAAAAGATGGAAGGATAATGAATATGACAACTTGATTCTCATTCACAACTAACCTCCAGCAATAGAACCCAGACCAAACCTGTAGGCTGACTCTGCAACCTGGAGGAGAACTGGCCGAGCTGAATCACCCAGAGCCTTCTGTTTCGCAGGCACCGGAAGTGGAGAGCAGGCAGGCAGGGGACAGAACATGGGTGGAAACAAAGGAGCATGTATTATTTTTAAAAATACTTACTGAGTTCTAAATCCATGATACAAGCAAAATGTGAACGAGGAAAAGTAAGGTTAGATTCCTCACACTCATTAATAAAAAAATTATATTGCTATAACATTTAAGTCAAATTTGAATATGTTTAGACCCATTTCCTACTAAAAATATTATGAACTTATTTCCAAATGTTCAATTCCCATTAGTGATCAAAGAAATACAAATTTTAAAATATTCATGAGATAACTATATCATGCTTCATTAACTTGCCTAATTTTATATATCATACCCCAACCCCTGGGATTGAGCTCACGACCTTGCACTTGCCAGATGTGGTGCCACTGAGCTAAATCCCTGGCTATTTTCTTTTTATATGACAATACCCAGGCTGGCAAGGGTTTATAAAAACAAGCTTTCTCAAATTTGGCATTAAACCCAGTAGAAGCTGAGGAAAATCTGATAATGCATATTTAAATACATAAAATGTACATAAAATGAGCCTGAAACTCTTAACAAAAAAAACTAGAAAATAATCATACATGTAAACAAGCACTGAATTCTAAGAATGATAAAATGCAGTATTCTTTTTAAAGCAGAGCATCCTAAGTGGCCAATAATGGAGAATTGTTTAAAATTTAACTCTGTAACTTTAAAGTAAAGATATGTCATCAAAAGAGCTTTTGTTTTGTTTTTTGGGGACATGGTCTTGCCTTGAATTCACTAACATAGCCCAGGCTGGCCTCGAACGTGCAGTGATTCCTCTTGTTTCAGCCTCTGGAGTCCTAGAGACCAGACATGTGGCACCACATCCAGTTTAAAGTAGCACTGCTAAGGGACAGCTGATCTCAGCAACAATGTTCATAAGCCACCTTATATGCAAACACAAGCTAAACAGAGCATAGGGGGTGGCATAATACTCTTTTCCTTTGGAAGTGGCAATGTTTTAGAAAAAAATTTTCTTAAGACTGTGCAACAAGGAGTTAAACTATCTCTCTCTCTCTCTATATATATATATATATATATGAATATATATATATATGTGAATATATATATATACACACACACACACACACACACACACATACATATAGACACATATAAAATTAATCTTAACATTTTGGCCCCCTTACTAGCCAGAGATATTCGAAATATCTATGGTGGCTATAAGTAGGTGGCTGTATTACAAAGTGTTGTTACTTTTTCCTCTTTTTTTGCCTATCTTTCCAAAATTCCTGCTACAAGGCAGGTGCTGGCTGTGTCACTGTCCTGTTCACCCCGATTATCCTTAGTGTTTCTGAGACCAGAACATTTTAGATTACTGCAGTTCTCTGCCTACATAAATAAAACAGTAATTTTATGTCAGAGTTGTCAAATGAGGGTGACATACAGTCAGTGCTTAATAAATACCTGTTGAATGAATAAATACATTCAATAAAATTTGTGTTTCAAAAGTCATGATAATTAAAATCAATGAACAAAGAAAATAATCACCAGCCCCAGCTCTCAACCCACTGAATTTAAGTTGCTGTCACTGTAACACAATTCTAATACAATGAGATGATTTGGAATCTCCTTCAAAGACATCTGACTGAAAATAGCTTTGCATAGGAATATGCATTTCTATGAATGTAAAACATTTCTTCTGCAGACTCCATGGCTTCTTTCCAATTCTGTCTGTGCACAGAGGGAGATCAGCAGCATCTTCATTGTGACAGACATATCCGAAAAAGAAGCACTATTTTATTTACATAGATAAAAATATGCAATACTTAGAAACATTCTGGCATCAGAATAATGAGTGAAAAAGACTCTGAAAATCATGAAGGAGAGGAACCTACCATTAACACTAATTCCTTATCTAAAGACCAATGCAATCCTAGACTTGCACTTAACTTTTCAGAAGCAAGAAACACAGTATGTTCTTAAAATGACAAGAGGGGGACTCTTCTCCCTTCACTCTCCACACAGGCTGCACAGGTGTGGGACAGGCACAGCTGTCCACAGGTGGGTGACCTCCCCAGCCGGACTCTGTTAGGCCCAGTAGAATTTGTGCAGCAAAAAGCACACTGTGTTCCTGGAAGGCCACTGTGAATTGCTCTAAACCTCCAAGCAGCAGCCAATCATTTCCTGCTGTAAATCTCATCAAACCAGTCTAACCCTTTCACGGCCAGTATCTACAAGCACCCATTTCAAATCCAAAAGCTGCAAAGGGCAGAAATGGAAATGTTGGGGACTTACCGCCAGCCGGAGAGCCTAACACAAAAGACCTGACATGCAAACTCTGTTTTCCTTAATCCCCAAATTTCCCCAATAGTTGGTGCCATGCAGACAAAGAGATAATCATCTCATAAGCATTGTTTAAAATCAAAGAGAGGGAAAGCAATGTTGCTTCCACCTCTGGACGTGATTATACAGTTCTTTCTCCTGCACGCGGGGAAATCGGCTTCCTCTTTTAACCACAGCCAGCTGGGTTGCTGGGGTTGCTGAGGTGCCTCGTTAGGATTTACTGAGCACACACCCACTACTGTGACTTACATGCTGCACACAAAACTCCCTGGTTCTTTGGGTGGGAAGGAGCTGAAAGGAGGGGGTCCTGGCTCCTGGCCTGACAGTCCTAAAAATGTAGCCCGCATCAACCCATTGTGGTCAAACTGGCGTCTCTGCACAGACCCAGAGCCCCAAGCCAAAAACACTGAGGTCTCTGAGGATTCAGAGATGGCTTTGCCTTAAAGGAGGTATTTTTCTAAAAACGACACTCTGTCTGTGAGAGGATTTATTTTACAAATGCCGTGCAAACATAACACACGTTATGAAGGCTTTTCTTCTCTCAGCTTGACCAATAGCAAGTCGAGCAAGAGTTAAATGAGGAGGTACCGTGTCTTAAGTTTCTGACTCCCATAACATTAAGAGATTGGTTTCTGTTAGCCATAAAATAAAATTTAACATTCCTAAAATTGTTTCCACATAACTTATGAAGCTTTTCATAGAGAAAATAGGTCTAAAAGCCTTCAAACTATGACTCCAGACTAAACAAAATTATCTCATTTTGATATTCAGAAAAACAGAAGGCACAGTTAGACAATGCGCTGACAAGAGCGCTGCTCTACAGCGCAGAGACGGTTCTCATTTAGCGACGTGCAGTGGCTGACAGGGACAGTTATGCCGATGGGGGTTTCTTCCCATATCCTTCAACACAAGATTAGGAAGAAGAATAGATCTACACATTTGGAGAGTGTCTGTCTTCCAGTGCATGAGAAAATCAACCCGTCTTTGAAAGAAGGAAATAAATGCCAGGGTCTGTTCACCAGAAGTCCTCTAAGTAACTTCTCTTTTCAGCTTTCTGAAAATTATCTGGACTTGGGTGGCAAGATGGAAAAATGTAAGTCAGACACCAAGGCCCGAAAGACAAGTGCAAGAGGAAGAGGCTGGGGGTGTCTCACTAAGGGGACTTCAGGGGGCTAGTCTGTTCCCTTCACTTACCTGCCTCTGGGCCTCAGCCAGGTTGAAGGGCAGAGTCCCCTCTTCCAGAGGAGCAATTCGCTCAATATCTGCCAAAGTCATTCGTCTGGAGGAAAAGCAAGCACAGAGGCAACTAGATACCAGTTTAAGCAATTTACACTGCGGAATTCTGAAGCGCTCCTTTTATCATTTCCTGTATCTTAGTGCTGCTCTTCACTTGTTTGCTTTTCCTCCCTCACTGCTGCCCTCCTCCCACCCCTACCTCTGGGCCTCTTTTTATTAAACTAATTAAAAAAAAAAAAAAGCCAACTTACCCCCTTGGCTCATATAAATCTGCTAACTGAAACAAGATGTCTACTTCCATGGGTGTAACCTGACCAAATTTCTGAGCCGCCAGAACAAACTCCTCTGTATGGGAAAAGTTAAAAGGAAAAGATTCAGGAAGGAACAGCATTAAATTCAGCATTAACGCAAGGCTCTGGAATAAGTGAGCATCACAAAACTTTATTATTATCAGTCACAGAACTCAGGTTGATCCAAATAGGGTGACAGTTTCTGCAGTTCTTTCATTCACTGGGAAAAAGTACACAAACGATGTTCCCCAACATTTAGCTTAGAGGCTCAGTGTCATCTGAATAAATGATACAGGATGTTATTCAAATTTCCGATCAAGGAAAATGAGGAAGCAAGCATATATGAAACTTCATGTGCCAAGATCTCAAGATGTTTCATTAGCTAGAATTCCTAAATTAAGCTCTGTTTTAAGAAACAAATCCCATTAAAAATAATACAGTATCTTATTCAAGTTCATTGATCAACTTATACTGTCTTTAATGCAAGATTGTGGAATTCCTCATGTGCTTTTGAAGGCCACTTTAGAGGCTGTCTATTTAGCTCAAGGTCTGAAAATATTTAAGAAACTTTACATGTTTTTCTAATTCCAATGCTGTCTTCAGTTTATTTAAAACTTGGTGGGGATTGTTTTGTTTGCTTTTGTTTGTCTGATCAAAGGAGAGAGGACACACACACCATATGGTTAATCTGTGAGAGTGTGACTGGAATAGGAAAATGTATCATAGAAACTCCTGCTTGTCTCCTTCACTCCCCAACACACTCACAGGCAAGAATTCAGATATATTCTCACTCACCCTTGGTCACTTCTACATCTTTCCTGTTGCCAGCCAAAGTGCTGTAGATCTTTCTAATGAGTTCCATGTTGTTAAGAAGCGAATTAAATCCATTAAAGTAAGAGAAACTGACTTGATGGGATGTGGTACCTCCAGCAGCCTTGGGAAGTTGAAAATAAGAGAGAGAGAGGAAGAAAAACAAAAAATTTATAGGTGAAGAAGATTTAGAAGTACATATATCTAATGTTGATTTGGAAGTAATCAAAAATATATTTATACAAAGACATGATTGTTAAATATTTTTCTTTCACATTAAAGTAAAAGAAAGCTATAAATAATTTCTAAAAGTAACTAAAACTAATCATGACCAGAACCCATACTTTCCACATACAACTCCCAGGAAACTAAATAAATACATGTGTTGGATTTTTAACGAGATCAGTAGTAATTTACAGAGTTCAAATTTCAATTGGAAATGTTTTATAAGTTGGTTTATTTCAGCTAATGAGCAAATGTTAAAGGTTTCTACACACAAAATTGTGTTATATATATGCACACATACATGTGCTCATACATGTAAATGTGTGCATCAATGTAACCATACTGTGAAAGTGGCCAATCTAATATTAAAGCAAGAATTGTCAAATTATTTATAATGAGCAATAAATAATCATTTAAGTATAGAACTTACTTTGGTGGGATTTTTTTTTTTTTTTTTTTTTTTTAGGGTTTCACTTAGTAGTCCAGGCTGACCCTGAGCTCAGCCTCAAACTCACATCACAGCAATCCTCCTGCCTCTGCCTCCCAGAGTGCTGGGATTACAGGTGTGAGCCACCATGCCCTGCATTGTGGTATGTGGTACTGATTAGTGCTGGGCGTGAGTCTCCACACCCAGTACTGTATGTGGTTACAGGGAATCGAACCTGGGCACTTGCACTTGCAAGACAGGCGCTGGAACCACTGGGCTAAATCCCCAGGCCCTTTAGTGGTATTTTTAACAAATAAGCACATTATGTTAAAAATATGTGTTCTCACAATATATAACATACAATTCTTGGACTGATTTACATCTTTATTTTCTCATACCAGAGAAAGGATGCAATATTTACCTATCTGTGACCTATTTATTTCACTTATGAGGATATCCTCAAGTTATATATTGTGAAATAGAAAATACTCAAAGTGTAATAGGGTGAAGGGGGAAATATAATGAGATTATAACAAAAAAGGATGGAAACAAAATTTATGTATATGGGGGGTGGTAGGGTGGTAGGGCTATGGGAAAAAATGAGAATTAAGTTGTGTCTTATACAGGTACAAATCCCCATTACGGAGTGCAATCATGATGACTATGTGTAATGTACCAATAAAGATTTAAATTAAAAAAATATGTGTTCTCATATGCTTGAATGGTGAGTAAGACTGGTCATTTGACTATTAGTCAAAATTTTAAGAAGTCATATTTCTTCAAAGAGAACAAGGCAAAGAGGCTATCCATTATGAATGGAACTTCCGTTTAGGTCTCAAAATCTATCTTTTCCTAGCAAGGCAAAATATTTTT
Source organism: Petromus typicus (assembly GCA_004026965.1). Taxonomy (NCBI): domain Eukaryota; kingdom Metazoa; phylum Chordata; class Mammalia; order Rodentia; family Petromuridae; genus Petromus; species Petromus typicus. Next base: position 49,068 of record PVIR01001971.1, read on the forward strand.
TTTTTTTTTTTAGAAAAACACTCCTTATAAGGCAACAACAGCATAAATCTTCACTTAGTAATCACTTAAAATAGCTGACATGTGAGTTAACATGGAGTAGGAACGGAGGCCCAAGAAAAGGAGTTAGATTAGCACTGTGCCAGAGAAGAGAAGTCCAGGGCCGAAGGCTGCCCTGCAGAGAGACACAGCACAAGATGAAGGAGGGTGGTGCTCCCCACATGCGGCAGCATGGGGAGAATCCTGTGCGATGGTGACCACACTCACTCTTTGCCTGGGATTAACAAAAGGAAAGCTGCCATAGGTAAGTGGTGCTCAAACCTGCGTGGTCAGCTCAGTCACCCTGAATCTTCCAGACCTTCTGGGAGCTACCTGCCTAGCGCTGTACAGACCCAGCCTAGACAGAACTGGGCTTGATGTTCCTAAGAATCATTCTGGTCATTCTGAGCTCCTTGAACAAGGTTTGGGAATCACAGGACAGACACCTTAGGGCCTCGGAGGACAGGGCAGCAGCAGAGTCTCCCCTGGAAGGGAAGCTCCATGATGCATGAGAATGTGGTTGTGCCTGTCACATGTGCTACAGCAGCTTCAGACATACAGTGAATGAGAGAGCAAATCTAAGGTTCTGTTTGCTCACTATTGTAACAAACAATAAACCTGTGTGCTCTTTTTCTCTGTGCCTTAAAGAACAAATAAGATCAGCATTTCATACACCTCAAAATATGAAGCAAAATTAACATGGGATCACTAATTTGTTTTTCTTTTTTTCTTTAACCATTTAAAATAGTCTGTGTCTATTGGTTCCATAACCACGGGTTCAATTCAACCAACCACAGGTTGAAAAGATTTGGGGGAAACTTACTTCCATAATGAATACATATACTTTTCCCCATTCGTATTTCCTAAACAATAAAATATAACTACTAATTACATTTATATTGTATTAGGTATTACCAATAATCTAAAGATGATCTAAAGTATCAAAAAGATATGTGTAGGTTATACGCAAAGACTGTGTCATGCTATAGAAGGGAATGGAGCAACCACAGAGTTAAATATGTGCGCACACTGTGGTGTTCCAGAACCAGTCCCTCACAGACACCATGGGATAACTACATTTTTCTAAGGTACTCCCTATACTCCCAACACTACATTAATCTACCCATTAAAACTAGCCCAAGTAGACTTTTTGTTGGTGAGCTTGGTAGTAAAGATAATCACAATGAGAAAAAAGTTAGTATTTTAAATAGAAAAAAACCCGCTGCATAATTTATCAGAATTTTCCTTTATATTCTCTTATTAACTTAGCTTAAACCACATAGAAAAAATTTACTCTTTAGGGTCAAGTTACAACTTACAGCCACTAGACATTCTTCTACAAATGGTGTCAAAACGTGAGGGCGGATGGTGACCATGATGTTGCGGAAGTCAATGGCTGTGACTCTCCCAGTCTTGGCACTGTCACGCTGTACAAAAGCTTGCTTTGCATGCTCCAGCTGTATTTCCTATAAATTGAGAAGGTAAAACACTTAATTTTTGTCTTACCGATTACTACAAATGACTACTCATTTTCATAATAGGCTGGAGAGATCCAGATTACGTGTTTATTCAATAAGCCCTACTTGTTAGCTCATGAGGGTCCCCAAGCTACTATCTCCTTTGAGAGAGAACTTTGGTAAATCAGGGAGCATCAGTTGAGAAAGTGACCTCACTTTAACTTTCAACTCAGGAAACCAAACTGCTTCCATTCTGTGCTACAACCTGAGGCATAAAATAAATGAAAACTCTGAGGCTGGGGAGTTAGCTCAGTGGTTCCAGCGGCTGTCTTGCAAGCACAAGAACCCGGGTTCAATCCCCGGTAACCACATACTATACTGGGCGTGGAGACTCACGCTCAGCAGCAACCAGTACCACATACCACAGTGCCAGGTGTGGTGGCTCACGCCTGTAATCCCAGCACTCGGGAGGCAGAAGCAGGAGGATTGCTGTGATGTGAGTTTGAGGCTGAGCTCAGAGCCAGCCTGAACCACAAAAGTGAGACCCAGTCTCAAAAAAACCTAAAGAAAAGAGAAATGAAAACTCAAAAGTTTGGTAGATAAAGGACCTGGCCACATCCAGCTGAGGAAAAGCAGAAGAAAGGAAAAGATCTGCAAGAACATAAGCTCTCTCCAAGGAAGAACAGTTCTTAGCCACAACCTGGTGCACAGTGTGATGTGATGACAGATTAAAAGGGATTCTTCTCTGGAATATGCCTTTCTTTTTTTTTTTAAGTTTTTTGAGACAAGGTATCAAACTTTGTAGTTCAGGCTGGTCTTAAACTCAGCCTCAAACTCACAGCAATCCTCCTGCCTCTGCCTCTCCCGAGTGCTGGGATTACAGGTGTGAGCCACCTCACCCAGCACTGTGGTCTGTGGTACTGACTGCTGGTGGGCATAAGTCACTATGCCCAGGATTGTTTCATGTGGCTAGTGAGGATTGAACTAGGGACCTTGCTCTTGCAAGGCAGGCACTGGAAACACTGAGCTAAGTCCTCAGCCCAAATATGCTCTTCTTATAACAAAGGATGTCTCAGCCTAGCTCTAGACATTTGGGCAGGTCAAATCTCATTTATAAGAGACTGTCCTGGGAATCTCCTTCCACTTCCCACTAGATGCAGGAAACCCTTCCCCTCCCAAGGTTAGGATGTTCAAAAATGACTCCAGAGAGAACTATATGTCTTGGTTGAGAACCACTTCTCTAGAATAAGAAGAATAGAATAATGTGGTTCAGAGATGGTAAAACTGTGGGAATACCTTTGGGTACAGATTAATTCACATGATTGAAAGTAACAACATGTAATTACAGACATCTGTGACTAAGCCTAGAGCACAAGTGCATGCACAAAACAAAACTCAGCTTCTCACTGAAATTTACTGTGTACAACATGGCAGATACATCTGCTCTGCAGAGAGCATGTCAGGATCTTTCCCAGGACACTGCCTCCCTCCCAAGCAGGCCCTTAGAGAGAAAGCTAATTTGTATGCAATTAAAAAGTATCACTGGAGTGGCTCTCAAGGATTTTAAATTATTTAGATGAAATTAGATTTCATTAGGTGATATTAAGAAATTAATTTTTTAACTTTGATGAGACAATAACATAAATGTGTAAGGATTGTCTTTATGAGTCAGTACCAACTAAAGTCTAAAAGAACTGATATGCTTTGAAGCACTGTATCTCCCTTCTCTTGTTCTAGACAGGTAGGAAGATGAAAAAATGATAAAAAAGATTGAAAGTAGATAAAAATACATGGGGAGGCATGTTACTGTACTTCTCCTACTCTTCTGTAGTTTGAAAATGTGTACTTTATGAGTCAAGGATAAACAATGAACATTAAAGTCTCTGCAACACAGCAGCTGTCCTCAAAGTCTTCTGCGATGGAATCTTCTAGAAGAGCTGCACTTGCTGTCCTCTGCCCTGGGGTCTTGTTGCTCTGCTTCTGAGGCAAAGTGCTTCCAGCCAAGTTCAAGTTCTTGAGGCTTCCTTAGCACCTAAAGGTGGACTTCCACATTCAAATTTCCCATATCTGCCTGATCAAAATTTGTAACTACTTAGAGAATGTACCCTGTAAGTATCTCATAAAGGTCACAAATTATACACCACAAAACTTGCCATTCCAATGCTCCCACCTGATACTCAAAGCTGGTCCCTATTCTATATTCAAAACTTAGTCATTTGCATGTGGGTTTTCTGGTCAACTCACCTAAAAAGTTGTCATTTTAAATTCTTCAGACTTTCCTTTTCCAAGGGTAAACCAGTGACCAAATTACATCTCTTGGGCCTCTGAAAGTTTGCTCCTGGCATCTTTTCCTTTTTTCTGGTGCTACTGGTTCAGGGCCTCTTACCGTACTTAAATTACCATTCAGCTTCAACTGTTAGCCTGGGGCTTTTCTATAACCTCTGCAGTCTGCCTTGCATGCATCAAAAGTCATCTTCAGAATTGCAGGTCTAACCTCTATCTCCCTCTGCAGAAAGCTATGGTGGCACTTCATCCTGAAAGCCAACTGTAAGGTAGGCTACTCAAGACCCTATAGGAACCACTCTTCACCTGCCCCTCACCACATACCTTACATCTAGTCTCATTCCCACACATGAAATAAATACATGAATCCTTGAGTATTAATAACCTGAGTTCATGTCATCTGCCTGCATGAACCACACATAAGATCTGCACTACTGCATCTTACATTAGAATCTACTGTGACATTCTTGTCCACTATCTTTGCCAGGAAGGAGACATTCTCATTTCACCTATGCAGCTGGGCAGAATGCTTTGGGTACAGCCAGCACTCATATGACAGACATTATGAACAGGGATAGGTAGCCTATGAGACCAACTCTACAAAGAAATCACAACCTACTGAAGAAAACAGGGTTCTCTGTGTGAGTGCCTCCAACTCAAGAAGGGAAGAACCAACCGTTCAACACCCTATGGTGAAAATGACCACAGTATGTATTCAATTGAAAATAAATGAACACAGCCTCCCTCAATTGCTAGGCTCACTGCTTCAGCTATCACAAGACAAGATTACTCTTCACAACAGCAGAGGGTATGCTCAGTTATTTATCATCTTCCCTCATTTATAAACCCATGGTTACAGGGATCTTCAGAGCATTTTACCAAAACAAGCATCACAGTCCTCGACCTCCTCATCTCTTCAGAAAGCAGAAAGCCAGAACACTAAGACCAGAGTGCCTAGAACACCAAATTGAAAAAGTGTCGAAGTGGGAAGCACTGCTCACACTGCAGGGAACGTTTGTATGATGGGCACAGTGGTCACTGCATACTCCCATCCCTAGGCTTTTTTGTCTTCTTTTCTTATGAAGATGAAGTCTTACTAGGTAGTCCAGGCTGACCTTGAACTCATGATCTTGCTGATTCAGCTTCCCATGTGCTGGGAGCACAGGTGTGGAATACTGAGACCCTATGATGATACAATAAAAAAAGATGTTTTTACCCCAATGATGAACAACTTGAGAATTCATTTCTAGTAGCTGTTAAAGATACTAAACTCCACAAAGAACTTCAACCTGGATCTATATAGTTCTCTCAGCAAAAGGATACAATGCAAACATCCAGTTAGCTGGCTCCAAGCCTTACAGTGGGTTACTGTAGACAGAGCTTTTGGTATCTTCTGTGGCTTGCTAATTACGTCATGACTGTTTCTCTCTTTGGATGAAGAAATGAAACTGTTAGTCCCACAATTACAACTGCCATGAAAGTCTGTTAGGCTGCGGACACTGTCCTAAAGTGTTCCAAACATTAACTCATGTCATCGTTGCAGCAGGGCCGGTTGGTGGGTTGGATCATTAACATCCCTGTGGCCACTGAGGAACTAACGCCACCACTATCTCTGCACAGGAGGACATGTATTTGATACTTAGGGTTATAAAGACCTGTGGAAAGACAGAACTTGAATTTGTCTCTAAGTTGCTCTCAATGCTCCCAAGATTTTTCTCCTACCTATTTTCATGGGAAAACAATGTCATTTCCTAAAAGTTTTCCAATAATACAAAAACCTATGTACCTGGATCACCAGGTTCCTTCTACTAACAGTTACAGAAAATATGGAAGAGAAACCAAATCTAACACTTTCTCTGGTCCTTAGGCACTTTTTGCTCTTTCTCTCAGCCCCAGTAGAATGAGAAAAACAAAGAGGCTCACGGAGTTCAGTAACTAAATATCTTATCCAAAAGTGTGTTGTTTTTGAAACAAATTTCCAGGCCCAGTGAATTATTCATGCCACAGTGAATTAAAATCAAACCACTCATGGGCATCTTTATGGCTAATTAAGAACAGCCCAATGTGTATACAGTGGCACCAAAAGACTGATGGCTCCTAGATGTGAACCCAGAAGGGCTAAAATTGGGACCAAGATCTTTTTTTTTTTTTTTTTTTTTTTTTGAGACAGGGTCTCGCTGTTGTAGTTCAGGCTGGCCCTGAACTCAGTATGTAGCCCAGGCCAGCTTCAAACTTACAGCAACCCTCCTGCCTCTGCCTCTCTAGTGCTGGGATTATAGGTGTGAGCCACCACACCCAACATTGTGATGTGTGGTACCAAAGATCAAACTTGGGATCTTGCACTTGCCAGGCAGATGCTGGAACCACTCAGCTAAATCCCTGGCCCGGGATCAAGATCTTTTAAGCCACAGTAACACAACATGTGTGTGTTAACATTCATTTGCTAAGCAAAAGGGATCAGAAAGGGAATAATGTTCTACACCTAGAAGATAGGAGAACAGTAGGGGAAAGAACTGCTACATGCAAGTAATTAAAGGTTAAAAAACTATCATGTAAAAAAAGATGGCAGGCTGCCTCTCCATACATCTTTTAAAAATCAATGGGAAGGAAGTACTGGGGCCAGGTTTTCCCATAGTATACTGACGTATTTAACTTACAAAATTATTGAGTAATCACATGGGATATTCTACAGTCACAGGATCCATGCTACTAGAAACATTTGCCCAACCATGGAATATGGGACATATGTCAAAGATTTCCTTTAATTTCAGCATGGGATACGGAAGCACTGGGTTATGATGATAACACATGAGATGTCGGACATGGACAGTGATGCAGCCATCTGCTTGACCAGCGAGAACTCAAGTGATTGTGTTTGGATCTTAGACTGCAGTTCTTCCTGCACAGAGCAGGCACACCCACACTTGCCAGAAGGGCTAACAGTCATGCATGACAGGCAGTTAATAAGTGGCTGCTTTCATGTTTTTCAAGATGAAAGGTTACAAACCTGAGTGAGAGTCCTCTGCAATATGGAAAAGGGGTTCTGCTGAGTCACTGGGAACAAGCCAGACAACAGAAAGTTCAAGTTCACATAGGGCATGAACAGCAGTAACAACTGAAGGCTTAAACACTTATGTAGGATGGAAGCTTTGCCAACAGTTTCAAAGACAGCGTTCTCTTTCGGTCTCACCATAACTCCCCGGAGTAACACTCATCATCTTTACAGAGACACTTGCTGCTCAAGGTTGTACAACTGGCCCAAAGTCACACAGCACAGAAGTACTAGAGCTGAGATCACACTGAGGACGGTCTGATTCCAGAACCGAGATTCTTCACGGCTGACTTAGGCTGCCTGAGGCAAAACCCTAAGTAAGGGGATCAGAGGTAGGTTTGGACAGAAACAGGAAGAGAGAAAAGTTTTGATGATAAGTTGAATGCTATAAAAAATGGGGCCAGATATATTTTAATTCTCATCTTGATGATGGGGGAGACAGGAGAATCTACCACAAGGAAAAGACCTAAGGGGAAAGAGATGAAGTGGTTGACCACAATGAGAAGCCTGGAGTGAGTAGAGTTTAAGTTATAAACAAGAGTTAAGCTCTTCACAAAAGAAGGCTAGAGGTACAGGTAGATATGTAGAGCTGCAAAACTTCGAGGATAGGCTTTTAGAAGAAAGAACCCCAAAAGATTAACCTGTGCCAAGTCATGAGCACACGCCGTGTGTCTGAACTTTGATATTTTGCTGTCTCACCCATTGGAACCCTCCCTGCCCTGTGAGAGGTGAGTCCCATCTGTGCTTTATTCCATAGATGGAAATGCCAGGAAAGACTGTAAGGGGTGACATGCAGCTAAGGTCAGCACTGGGCGTGCATCCAAGTGGTCTGGCTCTGCAACCCCAATTGTAAGCTGTACTGATGCCCAGATGGACAGACAGATGCTGTAGAAGGAGAAGAGGCTGCTCCACAGTGCCTGTAAACAGCAAGCAGCAGCAATGGAACTAAGACCCCATGAGGGAGTAGTGACAATGGGATCAAGGGTCTGAGAGCTTAGAAAATACAGCTAGGAAGCCAGAACAGCCCTGCACACAGAGCTCTTAGCCGTGCTGGGCGAGGGGCTTTGCTAAGTGCTGCTGATAGAGAAAGCTCGGAGGGCAGGAAAAGGCCTTTTCCCACCTCAGACCACAAGGCCCCAGGGCAAGAAGCTCACGGGTGGTTTTGCTGGAGCTCTGGAAAGGAGGCTCAGCATATTTCTCTTCAATATTTGCCAGCTAACTGTTTTCTGTTCCCTGCATTCTGGTGCATGATGATTAATGGAATAGCCTTTTATTACAGCAGTTCTGAACTACTTCAACACACCCATTCAGATTGCTGTCAGAAAAAAAAAAAAATTTCAAACTCTTCAAAATTGCTAGCTGTACAGAAATACACATATAGAGGGGCTACACTGCTTTAGGTCTAACATTTATGCTTCTAATAGTGCCAGGCCTGTCATTTCCTTAATAATCTCCAATTTTCAAGTGGGTATATTTTGAATGTGAAAAATTTTTTCCAGCTCTATTCAGACATGCAAGTTCATGCTTCAGTCTGAGAACAATATGTCAGGAAAAAAAAGCTCTCAAATCAACAGCAGATCCAGAGGAGAGTATTATAAATCCAAGAGTATTGAAACATTTCTGGTTAATTGTCATTTTTATGTTTTGAAATTTTAAAATATCTAAAATTTTAATAAAAAGCAATGTTAAAAATGATTCAAGGGGAGGGGAAAAATGATTCAAAATAACTCCTTGTTAGGTGGTAGAAGAATGCTGTGCAAGACAGGTGTAACTGAGTAAGCACAAAAAATGTATAAAGGGTTGCTTTTAAAACATGGCATCATATTGAGCTCTATTTTAAGTAAGTTCCATATCATGTTAAGTATTAGAATCTATATAGTATTTAAAATGTGAGTATTTACTTAAGTTTAAAGTTGTTGTGCTAATTTGGAAAAAACATTTGAGTTAAAATAAAAAGCCACATAGTTTTAAACACAGTAAAACTGGAACTTAGCAAAGAGAGCTGGGCAAAGAGAGAAGTGGTGCCTGCTGTGGCATTTTCCTGGGCTCTCTATTCTGCCAGGCAGCCCAGGTTTCAGGTTCAGGTTGAAGTTCCACTTCAGTGTGCTGGGTGTGGTTTTTACCTGAGTCATCAGAAGCTCTGCACGCAGAGTGACTCTGAGGCAAAAACCAAGGCTGCTCTTCCATCTCAGTGTCCTCGCTCTTCTGATCTGACCCTGAACTTCACCAGGGGCTGCCGCTAGGGAAGCTGTACAGACTCTCACTCCAGGGAGATGCTACTGTGAAAACATGCGCACCACCACTGCTCACCAGCCAGCGGGCTGACCAGCACCCCTGACAACCACACGATACCCTGACTTCCTCTGCTCAGAGAGGAAAAGCGTGCAGCATAAACAGAATGTGTCCTCATCTACTGAGTCACAAGTCTACCCACCCGTGTCTAATCCAACAATGGGTTCCGTATGGCGCAAAACAGAATCTAAGCTACTAGCAGAATTGGGGGTAAACATTAGTCTCTTTCCTCATTCTCTAACACCAAGTGGCATTGTATTCATGAAATAGTACTGAAGTTGGATTGATACACTTCTGGTCCAATTTAGGATGAACATAAAAGGCACTCACATGATGAAAAGGCAGATGACCGTGATCACTACTTAGGAAGATTCATTTTCTTTTTTAAAAATTGTACATTTTAAATTGTAAATTGTAATTTAAATTGTAATTTAAATTTTAAATTTAAAAATGTACATTTTACATACACATTACAAGAACAATCAACACTCAGGATTTGTACCAGTACATGGTAAGACTTAATTCTCATTCTTCCCATTCTCCTGCTCCTCTACAACCTTTGCTCCTTATATACATATGCTTTGCTTCCATTTTTTAAACCATCACATTTGTTTTTTTCAGTGAACACATAACTGCGCTACAGGGGAAGAAGGTATAAACGATGTAGACTTCTCAGTCCCACCCAACAAAGGACCTTGTTAATTTTCCACTTGCCTGTTTAAGCAGCTGTGACTTCAGCAATTTTACAGTGATTTTTTAACCTGAAATCCCATACTAATAAATATCAAGGCTAGAGAATTTGATATTGCCATGGTTGAAGTCACATTTTCCTTTGTTTCATGGTAGCACTGGGAAACATTTTCTTTTTTTAATATATGTAATCTTTTGTGTTGAAGGTTTTGCCTGTACCAAGATGCTATGAAAAATAATGGAATAAACCCCAAATAAAGATGACTGCAAAACCAGGACCATAGCAGCAGGCCTAACAAGGGCAAATCTGGCTTCCAGGGTGGGATGTGGCAACCAGCAGCCTCTGGGAGCAGTCAACTGCCACTGTGTACTCTCTAGGACTCAGGACCTGAGTAACCAAGTTTCACGTGACACAGAAAAGGGCCTGAGCTGTCTGCCAAGCCAGACTGGAGTCAAAGCAATGGTCAATCTGATTGAACCAAAAGAACCCAAGTGTGGGGCTGCACAGCCAGCGTGAGTACACATGGGCACCAACAGAGCTGTATCAGGGTCATAGGACCTGCCGCCAAGAGTCTGTGCAACATGACTGGCCAGTCTGGGATCCCAACATGGCTTGGCTCTATCCAGTACAATTCACCTCTCTTCTGACTCTCCCTCTTCTGACAAAAGGAAGACCTGAATAAAGTTACAGTGAAACATGCTCGAGGAATTTAGGGCCCTCTGTTGGGTCAGGTAATCTTATTCTTAAACTCTATTTAATGAAAAGACAGGACAGCGGAATTTTAGAACTATTTCCTCTCAAATCAACTATGCTTTCTCCTGGCTACAGGAATCTGGCCTCTCTATCAGCTCAAAGCACTACCAATGCCTTGATGTTAGCTTTTCCTGGAGCAATGGGAAGAAGGTTCCTGCATTAACAAAAAAATCCCTGGCTCCATAAAGTGGGATACAGAATTCCATGAAAATAAAAGCCTAAATTTACATAGATAAGACTCCTGTAAAAGTATCATGGGAGAGGAGAGGAAAGAATAGAAGGGAAAGAAAAAATTTGATGGTAAGAAGGAAAAAAAAAGACGCAAAACGGAAAAGAATAAGAATCAAGAAACATCATGTACAGGTACAAATTTGCAATGAGGAACGTGATCATAATATATTCCTAAAATGTACCAATAAACTCAATAAAGATTTTTTTTAAAGTGTCAGCTGAATTCCCAGTAACTAAGAAGAAGAGGCAAAGTTAAAAGAGTGGTACTGCTGCAAACAGCGAGCGTCACAAGTAAAGCATTTCTCTGTGGCCTTCTATAAAACCTTCATCTTCTATGCTCCATTTCTCAGTGAGCCCCTACTGTTCTCCCAGTCGCCCAAGCCTACACCCTGAGTCTTGCAAATTCTTTAATGTCTTTTTCCTATTAAATCACCAAGCCTTGTGATGACTATCCCTCTATCTTTCTTGATAGAGATAGTATCTCTTGATAGAGAGAGATTGTGCCAGTCCTTGAGATTATCTAACATAAGAAATGTCATCCCTGGATCAAGAAGGAATCAAATGGTTCCTCGCTCTCCAATCATGCCTTTCTCCACCTAGTTTTTCCCAGCAGAGGCACAGCAAGCCTTCTAAAACACAATTCAGAGCAAACCTGCCTCTGTAGCAGCCACAGGACAAAGACCTGGGAGCAGGTTTATCCTTTTAAACTTTCAAAATTATGTACTCTAGGTAATTGTTTCTCAGAGTGATGTTCCTGGACCATCTGGAGCACCAGGGTGCATGGCATTTACCAAAGAGCAGTCTCACAGGCATTGTCCAGAAATACTCCGTCAGAGTGCTGGGTGCGGCGAGACCCAGAACTCTGAGTATTAAAATAAATATCTCAGATAATTTGCTCTAAAATTTGAGAAACACTGTGAAAAATTTAGGAAAATCTAATTTGCCTTCCATTCCATCCATCTGCTTTAAAACAAATCCAAAAAATGTCTCTAAGTTTCTGCATGTGTCTCTTTCATACAGAAATATTAAGTAACTGCCCAACTTAGCTTAATACCCAGGACAATTACAAGTAAAAGTGAGAGGACTTTCTAGGCTGGAAAATGCTATGGACAGGTAGCTAATAGCAATGTTTTTCTAGTTAGTGGGAATATAATATTTGGCAGCAATCACAGACTTTTCTACTCTGAGGTGGAGCCACTAGAAATTCCATATGTGTACATTATTTAAAAATTTTTAATCATAAGATGTGAAATATATACTCAGTTACAAAACAGTACATGTAAATGATTAGAAATGGCAGTAACATGCATCTGGCAATTAATGGGTATGCATCAAAAACAGTAGATGTCCAATAGTATCTGTCTGCACCTCTTACTTAAGAAGCACAGTCCAATCCAGAACATAAAATAACTATCCTTAGCCTCAGTGCTAGAGAAATTACAGGAGAGTATTAAGAGCATATTTTCCGATCCATCTCACACCTGTAACCTCACTGGCAACACGATGTACTATAGCAGCTTCTCCTTACTGTGTGGGTATATTTCTTGGCTAGCTAATAAAAGTTCTGGGCCATTTCATCAGAAAATTATCTGAAAATGCAAAATTTTATCCTATAGTCTGCTTATACTTTTCATATAATAGGGAATAATAATAATCATATCATGGAGAATGAAAAGGTTTTACTAAAAGAATATTTAGAGGTACTTTATAAGTTTATAAGAATGAGACAGATATAGTTACTACTATTACATCTTTTTTTTTTTTATTTAAAGCATCTCAACACTGACTCAAGAGAATAATTTGGCAAAAAAGTATGAGACCTTTTACTCTTTGCTTCAAAGTGCCCTAAGATATCCACACAATTAAAAAATAATTGGGCAAAGGAAGACATTTCTCCAAAGAAGATATGTAAGTGGTCAGAGAATGCTTGAAAAGATGCTAAACATCCCTACTGCTCAGAAAAATGCAAGTAAGATCGTAAATAAGATAATTCTACAAAACTCTAACATGAAAAGTCTGTCTCATCCAAAAACTGCGATAGTTAAGTAGATGACATCACTCTTCAAATTTTTACTCTGGATGGCTGCTGCTTAAACCCCTATCAGGTTTGATGTTATAAATTTTTTAAGAATTTTGCTATAGAAATGCAAACTCATAGGATGTGTATTTAATATCTCCAATTTCTCCTTTTGTACTAACAAACAGATATAAACAGGAACAATTTCCAAAGCTGACTGTACATTATGAGCATCTCAAGAGTTGTCTTTTCTGCACCTCACAATCTTTTAAGAATTCTTGACAAACACCACACACTCAACAACATAGGCTTGAATGAACACTTTGTTTCCTGTGAGTAATAATTATGGAACATAAAATATGCTTTCAAACAGGGGAAGGAGGTATAGGTGAATATCTACCAGACACAGAAGAGAAAAATTCCTCCAAATTGTTTTCTAGTAATCTCAGCATATCAAAATCCATTTTAAAACTCAGCACCCTCAAAACCAGAGCTTCTTTGTAGGAACTGAGAGTAGAGGTACATGGAAAAGTTTACAGAACACTTTAAAAGTTGGGGGTGGTACTCTGTGCCCCTGGGAGGCTGAAGCAGGATTAAAAATCAGCCAAGCTTGAGCAGTTTAGCAATTTAGTGGAACCCTGTCTCAAAATAAAAACTAAAAAAAATTAATAAAGGACTAATGAGGGTAGCACAGTATGAATGCCCTAGGTTCAATCCCTGGTACTACCAAAAAAAAAAAAAAAAACCACTTAAAGTACATATACATAAAAAAGTGCACATTATGACTCCACTTTATGTGCAATCCCACATGCACACCATCATTCACTGATTAGAGAGAAAGAAGCAGGCATAAAACACAGCAGCAGTTGAAGTAGTACATATGAAGGGCAAAGAGAAAAGTATGGCTCTACTCTCTTCTGAAATTGTGTTATACACGAGGAACAAAACTACAGGACAGAGGGTCTGTGTCTTCGCAGCTTGCTTCGTCTTTACTGATTGTATATACAGTACAAGTAAGGCAATTCTAGCTCCATGAATATCAAGCTGATTTACTACTTCACAAATTTTAGAGCACAGTACGAGAAAGATACACCAGTTCACCGTGTTAGCAGCGCCCATGATTACACCACCTTGGTGGGTTGGGCACTCATCCAGACCATTCAAAGATGAACACAAAAAGTAAGTAGGATCCTCACAGCTATAGGGTAGTTTACAGTAAACTCTCATTAGATATGGTAAAACATTCATTAAATGAAGAAAAAAATGAGAGCTTGCAAAGACTGATGCTGCCCGTGAACCGCAGATATATGCACCCACACGAGCACGGTAACACATGTATTGGCTGGAGCCAACCTGAGCTACTTTCACACTCAGGTTCAGAGAAACCACAGGCACTTCTGAGCTGTCTGTACAGCTGCTCCTCTTCCTCATCAGTGACAGGCAGCAGCATGCACGATGCAGCTCTTTCCAATTCCAAATAGCTAAGCATCTGCTTTTACAACCTTGGCGCCAGCCAGGAAGCTGGGGCCTGTGTGTCTGATCCCTGCCCTAGAGCGGAAAGGCGGCAGCACATCCATGCCTCACAAAGTGTGCGCCTAAAACACAGGAGATTAATTCTCTTGCATCTTTTAGAAGCTATGTGCATTAAAAAGAGAGAGAGAGAGAGAGAGAGAGAGAGAGAGGTCTAAGGAAGTAAATAAGCACTGAAGTCAAGGTTTGATGTTCTATCTGCATTCAGAAATGTGTTCAAAGGAAATAAGCAGAACAGGTGACACAGAAGGAAGGCACCCAAAGCCAGATATCACACTTAGTATTCACAGGCAGTCATGTGAGCCTATGATGATGCACCCACTACTTTCCTTAAGTCTAGTCTGGACTTGGGCACAAAAGGCTCTGGCCAAGATATGAGCCAATAAAGCCATTTTAATTAGTAAAGGTTTAATGCTTCCACTCTGAATTCAAAGTCAAAATCATCATCCCATTCAGGACACTGTGGGATGGTTCCATTTACCATCACAGAAGGAGCTGAGTTTATGCAGCTGGAAACATAACCAGATATCCAAGTATTCTTACCCCTGACTCTGGCTTCCTCAGATCTTCAGGAAGGCCTAGAAGCTGCTGTGAATGGTTCACAACCCACTCGATTCAGCATAATTGATACTTGCTTAAAGGAGGAAATGTAATCATCTTTACTATCACTAACACGCCATTAAGACTAAAGTTAATTAGGTGTGTTCCATAAAGTCTATTTGAAGCATTTGCCTCAATAGCTTTATTGTAATTAGTTCTCATCAAAATGAATACTGCCTCCTACAACGTGCCAATGTCCTGTGTAAACAACAGCAAAAACCCAACAACTTATGTTTTATTCTCTACCTAACTACATTTATGTTCACAGAGTGAAAATATGGAATTATAGAAATTCATATGTCTTAAAAAGAAAATGCAAAAGTAGATTCAGGATGCCTTGTTTTAAGTTTTCGAAAATAAAAGCATATAAAAACCATGGCAAATACTATGTAGCATAATAAATCGGAATGAATGTGACTAAATGCTAACATTGGAGTTAAAACATCTTTTAAAATGGTGCTTACAGAGAAATCTAACAGTATTTTTTAACAATTATCTTCTGCCAGTGTCATCAGTGGTCTCACAATGTGGTGCAATGAAAGAAAAGTGCAGACAGGCAAGAGAGAGTGGGCTAGGGAAAGTGCACCCCAGAACTTCAGGTGACTTCTTCAGAGATGCTCAGAGGGAGCAGGTGCTTGTGGGACAGTGGTTCTCAAACCTGGCTGCATGTTAGGCCCCCGAGAAACTCCAAACAGCCATATGCTCGGGCTCTATTTCCAGACGCCAGCAAATCCAACCCTTGGGGTACAACCAGGTCAAATACAGTTTTCAACCACCAGCCCCCGAGACTCCAAATACAGCTAAGTTCAAGACACAGTGACAGTTTATAAAAGGCCTCAGACAGCACTGCTCATTTCTAAGGGAAAACCAAAAACTCAGTGCTACACATAATGGAGCCACTGATAAGTCCCAAGTTCATGCTCCAATTGTGCCCTTGGAGACATAAGTGACCCTGAGAAAACTACCTGATTCTGTGGGGCCTCAAGGTGTACTCTTTTTATATAGGAAGAGGTTGTATACAATCTTTTAAGATCCCATTTAATTCTATGGTTTCAACAGACTAAGAGAAATACTTCTAAATGAGGTAATTCTTGCCAGTATTACAAAATTTGCAGTAAATTACAGTTCAAGGCTCAAGTCAAACCATCTTTTTACACACAATCTGCAGTAGGTTTTCCTTATCTGCTCTTTTTAACTTTTCAGAGCTACACTCACCAGCAAAAACTGAGTGAACTCTGCATAGGTCAGGTGCCTTTTTCTTTCTTTTCCAAAGTGTAGCTGGACAAATTCTGAATCCCAGTTAAATGGAATATGTTGATGAATTGTGGTCTGTCCAAACACCTGCTTAACATCCTCTGCAAAGAGAAAAGTTGATTAGAACTAAGCAAGTCAGACATGATTCCATGGGTACTGATATTTCTTCTTATAATGAAGTGACTCAATTTTAAACACATCTATATAGATCCTAAAACTGGCAAAAGTAAAGCAAAAATCTTCATGGAAACAAGAAAGAAATGAAAATTAGTAATCACACCAAAAGAGGGGAAATCAGTTCAAACACATATATACAACATAAAGGCAAAAGAAAATGGAGTAAAAGGCTACACTTATTATCATCTCACTTATTCTGTTTCAACAAGTGTTGGTTGTTTTCTAGGAAAATCAATCATGGAACCTGCTTATTGTTATCAACAAACTGTGCCTAATATGTTTTTGTTCCCCTTATTTCTACTTAGAAAGAGAGAAGGGGGGGGGAAGAAATTATTTAGTCCTCTAAATGGTGCCAAAATCTTTGGCATGTTTCTACTGCTTCCCCCAAATTTCCTACTTCTATCTTTATTTTACCCCAAAGCTTTCATTCCATGCTTTTAAAGTTGCCAGAAAATTTTTAAAGTGTTGCCATGAGAAACAGCAGTGTTACCATCAGCATAAGACTGTGCGTGTATCTGAAGAGAAGGCAATAAAAGTCAGAATTATGCTGGACATAAATTCTATCAAAGGTGTCTGAAATTCTCCAGCTGGCCCTGCAGAAGATGATGGAAGCTGGAACGTATAACCCTCAACTTCTCTCAACTTATTGTCTTCTTCACTTTGGGTAGGGAGAGAGGCAGAATACTAGAAACACAAAACAAATCAAGAATTGGGATCTCAAAGAAATGAGCTGGCTGGAAATACATGGTGTCCAACTAGGGGCCATAAAAAGAATGAAGGAGGAGATTTTCTACATACTGTAGAAGAAAACACCAAACTAAAATTCAAATGGCCTGGGCTCAAATTCAACCAAAAACAGCAGCAAAGATGCTCTGGGCATGCATCATGTGCTCCTTACTGCAATGATGTAGAGCCTTCTGTCATGATGCTGGACTTTCTCCAGCACCAACACAACACATCCTGATGACCTGTGGTTCCCTTCCAGCTCCCAACGTCTGTGTTCCCCAGGGAGAGGCCAACGGAAGTTCACACTCCCACAATCCTCCTGTCTATAGGGACCCATTCCTCCTGAGAAGCAATGTCCTCATGGTAAAGGTGTGGCCAGAGGAACAAAATGATCTGTTTATATTTTAAATACAATGTTACACTATAATATTTTAGAAAATAAAATTTTAGAGAAATGAGAAGGCAAAAACAGGATTGTGGTTTATCCTGAGTTCTGTCAAGCATTCTGGTGAAATAAAGTTCAAATGGATAGGATAACTGTCAACTAAGGTCCTTTACCTTGACCTTTCCTTAATGTCCTATAGGAAATAACAGATGGTATTAACAAATAGTAGATAAATCTAAGGCAGTTTTTATTTGTTTTATTATATAAAACTATATATATATCAGTTTCAGTATTTAAACACTAGTGAATGAATTCATAAGGGCTTCATTCTAATAATCTTATTTTTCCCTATAATTAAAGTAAATAACATAAGTTGCTTATTTGAGGTCATACTTGAACACAGAACTTTGAACCTCTATATCTGTATGGAACTTTTCACACTATTCCATAGTAAATTCCATTTACACACAAATATCCACTTGGAATATTGTCATTGAGTCACCGCAGATTAGAGCTACACCTTATCACTAAAGACAGTATCGCCCAGTTATAAAATCTAGTAACCCTACTTATTTAATGAGAAGATACTTTATACAGTATATTTGTGTATTCTCCTATATAAATGAGCATTTGCACATATTTATTAGGTAACTTTTTTTCCCAATTCAATTATTAACCACTTAACTACAAAGACCCACTTTTCATATCTGACTTCCATGTGGCAGGCACAAAACAACTTTCTCTAAGTAGTTTCACTTTTTTTTTTAAATTCAAATCTTTACTGGTACTTTGAGTCTTAGCAGGTTAGAGTAGATGATATTCTGAGAGGTTAAAGAAGATCGTATGAACCTGTTGAGGCACCACCGTTTCTGTGAAGCTACTTCAACAACCATTTCCCAACACTTTGGTTACAGTGTCACTTATTAAATCCCAGCTCCCCTCATGGGCTAACTTTAAGTCTCTCCAGAGGCTGAAAGAGATGAAGCAGATGGAACAGTTTCTGCAGACAGACAGGATTAGGCATGATGTGTCAACACTGGCAATGTGCAGAGTGGGAGGATATTTGAGGTACTGCACTGTACAACCCGAGGGGTATTATTCATTTCTCGGTCCCCTTGACTGGCACCCTTGCAGCTGAGTGGTGTTCAAACCACCTTGGAAATGAGGCTCTATGTCTCAGTGTCTTGGCTATTGCACGAATGGATGCCAGTGTTTAGATAGCTGGCAGCCAGTCCCGAGTAGTGCTGTGCTAGGTTCAGTGGGAAGAGGAAGGCTGGGAGCAGACGTGGGCTTTATCCAAGCCTAATCCACAAAAACACATCCAACTGCACATCCAGTGTTCTCTACTAGCATAAATGACAGAGGGACTGGTGGCAAAAAAACACAAACCTTTAATTTTTTTCTTAGTTTGTTTATTATTTTAATGGTACTAGGGACTAAACCCACTGTTTTTGGTTGAATTATATCCTCAGGCTTTCTTTACAATTTTTAAATTTTGAGATAGGGTCTCACTCAGCCTTGGTGATAAATTCACCAGACTGAGCTCAAACTTGTTGGGATTATAAGCATGCACCACCACAACTTCAGGCTAGCAAACACACTTTTCTTTTTTAAAATTAATTTAAGTTTTAAATTTATTTTTTTGTTTTCTTTGGAGACAAGGTCTTACCTGGTAGCCCAGGCTGGCCTCAAACTCACTTGATCCTTTTACCTCAGCTTTGTGAGTTCTGGGATAACAAGCATGCACTATCATACCTGGCTAAAAATAGCTGTTAAAGGGAAGCCACAGAAGTGGGAGAGAAAGGCTTCTAGACCACATGCCTATAAACCTGGCATTCTAAGAGACTGAGGCGCAAGGATTGCAAGTTTGAGCCTAGCTTAAGTGATTTACCAGTGTAAGATCCTGTCTCAAAATTGAAAAAAAGTCAATTGACAAAAAAAAAAAAAAAAAAAAAAAAAAAAAAAAAAAAAAAAAAAAAAAAAAAAAAAAAAAAAAAAAAAAAAAAAAAAAAAAAAAAAGCAAAAACCGAAACACAACACGACACAAGAGTACCAGTCAGCCTGGTGTGAGAGCAGATGTCTACAGTCCCAGCACTTTAAGAGAATAGGTCAGGCAGAAGACGAATGCAAATTTGAGCCCACCCTAGGCAACTCAATGAGTTAGTAGGAACCTTTAGCAAAATGAAAATAATTTTAAAAGTAATGGGAATGTAGCTCAGTGTGAGCTGAGTCCAACTTCTAACACACACACACACAAAAACTCAACCAAGGCCATGAAAGCCACTGCAGGTCTGCTCAACTGGACTCTGAGGGAGTCTGTCAACAGATATCAGCACTATGGAGAAAGGTTCATTTCTTTTCAAGCAAATCAAAGTTCAAATGCAGCCCTTTGGCTCAAAGCCATTTGGGTCCCTGAGTCATGATCAATCCTATTACAGGTGGCCACAGACATTGTCATCAATAAAATATTAAAATGTTTTCAAACCCCAGGATTTGATGCAAGTATGGTGTAGAAAAGCTTGCCATGAAAAGAATATCTGGCAATGGTACCTGGTAAAAAACTAACAACCTAGTTTATTGTCTACCACTTGGCATGAGTCTTACAAAACTTATTTTTTATTCCCCTGACCTGCCTAACAAGACCATAACAGTGACAAACCAGTCTAATTGGACAAACCAAATGACATGCAAAAGACGAGGAGGGTTATAGAAGAAATCTACCAATATTTCTATTCATTCTCAGAGTTAATAAACTCTTTTAAAAATATTAAGACCTAGCATTCTGGAAAACTTGCATTTCCTACAAAAATATTTTATAGGCTCATAATTCTCCAAATATTTCATTAGGCCCCAGTAAGTCCTTCTGAGGTATTAGTTTTCTAAAATATTTGCCTTAAGGTTTATGACTAGAGACACAACATCTATAAACCAAAATAAATAATCACAATGGGATATTGACATTCCCCCCTCATTTTGGAAGACATGGAAATACACCTCAGGTTAACGCTCTTTTGAAGAGATACAAATAGCTTCCTCACCTAATGTTGTCTAAAGTTTCATCATGCCCTGTAAGGCAAGGAAAGGTTAAGAGCATGTTTCTCATCTTTTTTTAAAAATTGATTTTATTGTTACATTTTATATACACCTCATGATTAATACTAAGAATTTGCATCAGTACCTGACATGACTTAATTCTCATTTTTCCCATTCCCTTGCCCCCAAATCCCCCACCCCTATATATATATATATATATATATATATCATATATATATATATATATGTATATGTATGTTTTGTTTCCTTTTTTTATCATCAAGTTTTTTCTTTCCTTTTACTTATCCCTACCCCCTTTCCCTATGAATATTTTCTTACTATTTTACAATAACTATTATACATTTTAGAACTCATCTTATAGTAGGAAAATCAGAAAATGTTAAGAAAAGAAGCAATCTTTAGATTGGTTTAGATTCACATGCTCGCTCCTCTGACAGGTCCCTGAGCTTCGCCATGGGACTCCAGGAGACGTCCTATCACTACGCCTTCTCTATTCCCAGACCTCAACTGCAGTGCTGGAAAGAAGAGGAAACTCCGGATGGTTTAAGTCTTCTGAGTTGGGAGGTCTCTCTTGCTCTAGAACACAAGGTCTTAAAACCTCACCTCTGGACTGAGCTCATGCAGAGGAGAGAAGCAAAGCAAGCTGGCACTGGAATTTGAGCACAGGACTACAGCTGATATATTTTGGGTACATGGTCACATTCTTTTTAAGCTCAATCATCCTCTTAAAAGTGAAAATAAACAATTGTACTTATCTCTTAAAGTATAATCATTGTTATTTCAGTCTTTGCCAAACGAACTATGTTTGGAAACTCTCTTTGCTCCCATAAGATCACCAAATAATGGTGATATTATTTAAGACAAGACTTCACCAAATAAGCACAAGGATCTCTCTAAATTTATTTATGGGACCTTGCTTTTCCCCAAACTATGTTTATCTTAAAAGTCTGCTGTATTTTTTATATCATAAAAAGACAATTACAAAGGGGTAGCTGTGATAACTCCAACAAGTCAACTAATCTCTCCCATGTTACATTTTCTAGGCTACTATGTAGTGGAAAGAGTCCACTTTGAAAAGCTGGGTCATAAGACATATGTAAGAAATTATAAGAAAAAAAATTAGAAACTAAGAAATTAATTCAGCAAGATCAGAAGATACAAGACAAGGACACAAAATCTATTATAGTCTTATATCTTTGAAATCAGCAAACAAAATTGAAGTTAATCCATTTATGCAGAAGGCTGCATTTTTTCTCAATTTTTGCATAGAATTCATATATGCTGCCTAGAAGAAGAATCCGGATTGGGGGAAAAAAATCAGCGAATATATTTAGAAATGCATGGAACCATACAGTTTCAATACAGCTGCTTTTATAAATAACCTGGGGCTGCCAGAGATGCAACTCTTCTTAATGTTCAAGATGCTAATGTTGACTAAATTCTTATTTAGTCAACTGCTAATGTTGACTAAATTCTGTCTTTAAAATGTAAGTAAAATATCTATTTTAACCCCTCATTACAATGTTTCATACAGAGTGGGTGATCAGTAAAATGGTAAAATTCTAAAACCTGAAGTCATAATTATACTAAAATTATTATTTAGGCACTAAATATTTACAATGATACAAAAAAATCAGGTGCAGCGTGATTTGAAAATATTATAGTTTATACATTTCTCAAAAGGCAATAATTTTCTTCATATATTTTAAATCCCTCATTCTCTGGCTTCATATACTAAAACTTTTAATGAAAAGTGATCAAAAACTATGTAATTTCTTATTATGTTTCTTAAAGTAAAAAAATTAAGAAAGATTAAGAACCTCCACTCTTTACTTTGAAGATCTTTCAGATACTAGAAATATTTAATTGGCAAATTACTTGCACATGCCATTGAGTGGTTAGAATGAATCTGTTTCCACAAATTCTATGAGCTCTTATTCCTTAACCTCCACCACACCATAATCTGAAATCATCAAGGTCTTCACTTATGCAAATTTTAACTTTCTGCACTTTTGTTTCCACACAGAAAAACTAAATGAATGCACATTAGTTCAAAAAGATTCACTTTTTGGAGCTGCAAATCAAAGAAAGCAAATTCCACATTAAAATAAAAAAAGATTCATCAAGCTACATTATCTCAAACACGAAACCATAATCTATCTCTCATAGATTCTGAAAAACTTCTATTAATACAATAAACAGAAAAAAGATGTCTGTAATACAGGAAAGTAAATCCTCTTGGCTGGATGACCACATTCTATTTCTGAACAGTTTTCCTGCTTTTCCTAACTCTAGCTAAATCCTCAGAGTTGTGGTTTTGCCGTAAGGGAAATAATATTGCACCCTGCTGGTACGGTTAACAACAGCTTATATGGTCATCGTCTTTTAAGCAAGGAGCAAAAGACAAATTGTTGAATTCGTAAGTTAAATAACATAATGGAGTAAGTGGATGCAGACCTATCCACTAGCACATGCTCCAATATCAAGGTTGCCATTTCAAACTCTTTTGACAAGTGCCTTTTTATATTAATCACAGCTAAGGGTCTGAAGGAGAAAGAAATATTCTGGCTGCAATTCAGACTGGCTCACGGAAGTTCTAGGAGAAAATGGATGCCATTAAAACAGAGTGAGCACAGCCTAAGTACTTCACATTAAAACTGAGTTCTCTATTCATCTCTATGAACTGTTTTATTCTTATTCCAAACGTGTAGGTAGAGTCCTGATAGTCATCTCTCAAAGAATAAGCACAGACACCATGAGGCTGAGCTAAACATGATACCGAAGCCATGTATGTTAGAGTGTGTAAAAATGAAGGCTAATTAAAAACATTTCTAGCTGTTTACACAAGATAGGAATGAAGCTGCCTGATTTAAGGTCCTATGGCATCCAGGAAAACGCAGTTCTGTCCTTCCAGTGACAGAGACAAAGCTGTGTTTCCCATGAAACCAGTCACCTTTTCCCCTCTGAGCCTGTTTCCTCAAGCATGAAAGAAAGCCATAAACTCCAGCAGCCATTGTTCGGCTGCAGTGTGGAGTCTGCTCCCTTGGAGAGCATGTTGAAAGCCCATTCCCAAGCTCCACGCCCAGAGCTTCTGAGTCAGCAGGTTGGAGCCAGAGCCACCGCAGTGGTCACAGAGCCACCCGTGCTACCATAATGGGAACTCGTGTTCTGCCTCGCTGATAAGAATCCTGGGCTAAAATCTGGTGGATCTACAAATCCCCAGGATTAATTCCCTGTTCCAGTCATCACCGGGAATGCTGGTTAACAAGGAAAAAGGCCCGAGGCCAGCAGACTTCAGCGTAAGACACTGTTTATCACATTTACTAACAGAATCATCAAGGGAGAGGCCAAGGGAGATGTTTTCCATCTATCTCCCGGAAAAAGCATTTTTGATTGGGTAGAATACATCATTGGCAGCCCTTTATAGCACCAAAGTGGGTCTCTGAAAATGACGTGTGGAGCACCCAGCCGGCTCTTGGTCACTTTCCAGATGTACTGGCTTTAATCATCTGTTGTGTTAATTACTGTTAACTTTCATCACCACTGAAGAAGAACACAACCAGAAAAGTTCAAGGCTTTGAAATTCTTCAAGTAGCACAAAGCATCCGAATTCATTCTGTAAATGCAATTATAATACCTATATTGTTTAAAAAACCAATTTCCTAAGCTAGTTTCCTTAGACGGATGTTATCGAAAATAACTTTCCTACAAAAGCATTAACATACATTTAACCCTACTTAAATGCTTCAAGAGCAGATGTACTACAAATGTACACCCACAGTGATCCCATATTAGTATGAAACTGTTTTATTTCAATTAAAATGTCTAGCTATCCACCCCCAACATATACCTAAACTGTAATTTTCTCTGAGAACTTCCAATATGTTCTTGATTTTGTTTCTTTTATCAACCTATCAGAGCAAAAACTGCCTTGCAACAGTTGGAAGAAATCAGTCATTAGCAGCAAGATTACAGCAAATTTTCCAATTTAGAAAAACTGTATTTTTATCTCTCTCTCATACTGAAAGAATAATGGTATAATTTTACTATTTTTAAATGAGCTGTACAGTTTAAAATAGTCAATTTTTTCCCAGGGCTCCAAGTTTTAGGGTTTACTGTTAGCAGCTTTCTTTCTCTACACCTTCTTTCCTCTTAGCAAGTTCTTTTCACCCTTCATGTTGCAGGTGCAGGTGCACGTGTGCGCGCATGCATGTGCATGCGCACACACAGGAGGAGGGTCCGCAGTCCAGCTTCTCCACATCATGGTAGCCTTCAAGAGAACAGTTAACCTTCAGGCAGTAGTTAACTAAGGAGTGGCTCCTCCGGGCTGCTGTGAATTACTCTCCAACTGACATTCTCCTACCCTCTCAACAGGCTTGCCTCCCCCCCCCCCTTCCCTATTTTTCAAGTGGAGTGATGAAGTAGCAAAAAGTACAATATTTTAGCCATTTGAGCATGGACCATTCTCAAATTATCCCACCAACTGGAAGTGCTCTCTGATACTACTATCTTTCAAAATTGAAGCCATTATGGTCAATCGTGCAAATCCGTATTTAGCTTTTGGTAAATAGTGGATTTTTGACCCAATGAACTGGAACAGCTTCTGAGCAGCGTCTCGGATCTCTGACAAGACGCTCAGTACACAGGCAGGCCACTGTTGTTACCCACATGGAGGAATTTGCAAAATTCACACTGTGTTTCCTTAGGACTCTTATTCCTACTAGAATATAAATGTTTGTAAGAAAATATACTTGGATACCCCACCTCAAAATAGGCTCCATGGTCGGGCAATAAGTTGCTTTCCTCAAAACTTGTACTGTACATGATATATCTTGATTCTTATCAAAAATGCCTTCAAATGTACTTATTTATTATGTAATATGATAGGCTGTCCAAAATTTTTTACTTCTTCATATATCCTAAATAAAAGGGCATCAAAACATTGATAATTATTAATTTTTGTGTCATGTCTAAACTGTTCTACAAATAATGGTTTTAACAGCAATCCTTGGAAAGTCTTAAATAAGATGCATGTCCAAGTGCCCCTCTGTAAAAGCAGTTTTTATCTTTGGCAGATCGCTGACTTTGAGACGCGCTAAAAGGTATGCACTTTCTCCCAGGGGTGGGTGTTACTTAGACAAAATACTACGAACAACTATGGCCTTCATGACTCTGACCCTAAACCAGGAGGGCCCCCAAATGAAGAACTCCTGTATTTAAAGTTCAATTAAAAACTGCAGACAGCTCCACAAAGATCTGGATACTGAAATGGGTCACATTCACAAACTAACTTTAAAATTGCACAGAAAATGTTCTATGAAATTTTGATCATAATGATAAAAGGTAAGTCAAAGGAAGAGAGAAATATGTGATGGAATTCTGCAATTAAAAATTTTAGGCTTTAGGGGTCCACAAGTGCCATGGTATAGAGTGCATTATGCATTTTCAAGAGATCCTCTAGACAAAAGTAGGATTCAAATCCTACCACTGTTGGGTAGGCTATTAATGTCACATACAGTAACCGGAAGCTACAATAATGGATGGCATGTCAATCAATAGAAATCAGTGTTTGAAATTAGCATCACAAGACTGACCCAAATGCCAAATATTTCAGGTAAGTTTTTTAAAAAAAATACATCCAGAATCTCCTTCTTAGCCCACAACAGAAATGTTCTCTCCTTGCATCATTAAGAAACATGATAAAAATGGAAGTCTCAGGTAAACTAGCAACCCCAAGTGTCTGCATCAACCTGCTCATTGGGTATGGCCTTTACAAGTCTGCTTTTCAGCTACTCCACTCACAAAATGGAATGCTTACCAGTTTCTGGTAGATACTGTCAATTTAAACAAAGGTCACAGGCACGCAGGTCTCTGGCTGTGCCACATGCCAACCAATACAACAGAGAATTATCTCTTCCAAGCATCATTCTGATTCTTTGTCATCCAAAGAACTGCCCTGCCTCCCAACTGCCTCTGAGAGACCCCGTGCCTGGCGTTCTGTCAGATGATGCCCTACCCAAAGCGTTCCCTCAGGTTTTTCAAGTTGCACCCCTCAGTCAAGGGCTTCTTTTACTTCAGCCTATGCAGAGACCACCTCCCTCTACCTCTCCCCTCTTCCATAGCCTCTGTTCGCACCCAGAGGTAAGGCTTCCCAGGTTGAAGCCTGCACTGAGTTCCACAAGCGACTCAGCTGTCTGTGTGTCGAAGGCCACTTTCTGGGTTTACTGAGAATTCTAATCGAGTCACGTTCCCTCCTTACATGGACTTCCCCCTACAGGCAAACGAGAGCTTGACTAATGCTTCTGCTTGCTGTTCTTTACTGATTCACAAGGAAGCATTAAATCCCCCTAAGGTCTGATACGCACTCAGCCCAATACGAAACAGGTGCCAGCCAACTCACTGGCAGGGCACGAGTATGAGCACCACCAGGGGGAGGCAGAGTGGCACATGAGTGACAGGCCCTCTGAGCAGGGCCGCTCTCCCCTCTCCACCACGAGTACCTCCAAGATCCTTGCCAAACCACTTTCCCTCTTAATATAGGAGTCAGTGCAGCACAGACCGCCTAGGTTGTAAGTACTGCATAATAAATTACACATAAGGCATTTAGTCCAGGGTCTAGTGTGCAGCAAGTGATCAATACAGAAGGATAAAAATGCCAGTTGTGTTTCTTCTCTCATGAGATCCTGTAGAACAAACTACATGTCTTGAGAGCAGAACAGGACTGGGATCTTCTTTGTACTGAACCTCCTTCTCTCCCCCGACGGCCACAGGAACCAACCCACAAAGCTTCACTCTGTGAAATGGCCCCGGTGGGGTCCAGAGACCAGAAGTCAGTCCAGGTGTCTGGCCCCATGTCTGGACTGTGCTGGCCCCTTCTAGAGCGCACAGCCCACGTGTGGCAGTTCAGGATTGCACCTTTGGTCCCTCCTCTGGCTGACTCAGGGGCCTCTGCCCCGCCTAACTACATATGAGAGGAGTTGACACTGCTGCATCTCTGTCCCCAAAATACAGGTTCTGAGAAGAGAAAGGTGGTTCAGTCTGGCTCTGTACCACAGCTGTGGTCCTACAGCAGAGTCAGGCCTCACTTATTTCATGTAGTCCAATGGCTTCTATTTGTTCATATTTGTAATGTTCTACATTCATGTATTGAATGAAGTGCCTACATCCCCACTCAGCCAGTGGGTAGCAAACTACAATCATCTGGGAAAAAAATAAGTGAGATTTAAAATCACTGAAGATTCAGACAACTGCATTTGTTTGCTCTCCAGTTCTGCTTACCAAATCATGACCAATTTTTCATGAACCTAACTTTTCAAAAGAGTACTTCAGACAGTACTTGGAAATCAGATCAAACATGAAGAGAGCTCATTTTTATATACTTTCCTAATTTTTCCCACTTTATTGAGATATAATTGACAAAAATTACATCTACAAATGGACAGTGTGATGACTTGATATACGGATACACTATAAAATACTATTCACATAACATACCCACCACTTGAGTTACCTTTAACAAATATACCTGAGGTACAATACTTAAGACCTATTATTTTAGCAAAGTCCAAGAATATGATTCTTTATATTTAAGGCCTGCAGCACTAGGTCTATAGAACTTAACCCTATAACTGAAAGTTTGTGCCTTGGACTAGTATCTCCCCATTCCCTCAACCCCTGATAAACAATGTATTATACTATTTTTATGAGTTGGACTATTGTAGGTTCCTAAGTGAGATTATGAACTATCATAATTGTCTGCTTCACAGTTCAAATATCCACAAATACTCATTCTACTAAGTGTCTTAATTTCTAGTATTAATATCAATCTGTGTATGTCCTTGTCAATATTCTGGGGCAGGAATCACCACACCATCATTTACATATTATCCATGGCTACTTTCCCTTGCAACAACAGAATTGAGTGTTTATGATGGAGACCCTACTCTAAAAAGACCTGAAAATTTCATTATCTGCTCCTTTATTGAAGTCTGCATAAAAAGTAACAGTTTTAAAAACAAAAATAAATTTGAAAAATCATGCTGAAACTCTGTGAATACAAATGCTAAATAAGGCCTTAAATTTTATTAATTTGAACTTGTATAACTTTTTTGTTTTGGTCAAGTAATACTAATCAACAAATATTTTTTTGTTTCCTTTTCATATCCTATTTGCCTTCCACTCTTTGAATATCCCTTTCTCCTGCTGTAGTGGGATTATTTGACAATGTAAATAATATTTCAACATGCACAGCTTGAAAGTTTCTTCTATTCAGTGTATTCAAATATATGTTGGCATAACCTAACTCTATTGAAATATTTATGAATTCCAAAAAATGTAATGCTTCTTCTCTACCTTGAATGTAAAATTCAGCTTGCAACCCTCATGCCTTCCTTCTGAAGAGCTCAGCACTGATCCCCAAGGGCAGAAGTCCTACCTGCAGGTCATAGTAATGCACTGACATCCTTAGGTAGCAATGACAGAAGGAACAACCTCTACCTTTCCTCTTCAAAACATAAGTTTGTCACAAATGCAAGATACCTGCCTGATGATGATGCAGGGAGACTAACATTTATTATTAAAGAGACTTGTAATAAACAGAGACTTCTATGTAAGTAGTTAAAAAAAAAAAAACCTTAAAGGAGCTTGAAACTTAACTGACATAGATACTCTTATAGGTACCACTTGTATGCAATCCAATAGCATTCAAAATTCAAGTCCATGTTTACAGAAATGAACATATTCTAAAGTTGTTTTAATGCAAACACACAGAATAGTTAGGATAATCTAAAGGAAAAGAATAATAAATTTGGGAAACTGACCAGGTATCAGGACATATTACAAAGCTGCACTAATTAATTAAATGGTCTGATCCCTTTGGAAAACAGTTCCACAAAATCTACTGAATCAAAATATAATGTATTTTCTATGACCTGGTGAATCAATCCAAAAAAATGTCTCACACACTCTTAAATATATCATAAAATAATGTCCAAAGAACATTATTGGTAAAGAACAAGCTGGAAATGACCCAAATGTTTACATGGATGAATGAAGAAGGATGAAGCTGTCCAACAGAGTACTACACAACAAGGAAAAGGAATAGGGTACAACATACACTACACATGTATGTATCTCACAAATTAAACGTTGAACAAAAGAAGCAAGAGCAACGGGGTACATACTGCATCATTCCATTCATATCAAGTTTAGAAATAGAGTAGATCAACTGACAGCGACAGATGTCAGTTGTTACCATGGGGTGGGGGGACAATGGGAAGAAAGCTGTGTATTCTGGTATCTTTCTGATCTGGATTGTGTTCAACAAATATACACATTGGACAAAGTTCACCTGAAATGTCTGCTTAGGACCTAGGTATTCTTCGACACATATACTATACTTCAATGAAGAATACTGTAAAAATTACAGCTAAGATTAAAAATTGCTGTAATAAAGAATTGGTTAAAAGTGCAAACAAAACCATTCAGAACAATTTCCCCCACAAGAGAATCAAAAATTATTAACTAGAATTTACCAATTATACCAACATTTTCCCATCTACATGTTAGTATCTCACAAGGTATACAAACAACAAAATAAGAAAACAAGGCAAGAGCAATAATACTGCAGGTAAGTTTCCCTCAAAGGAAACAGGGGAATATAATGAACTGGATATCAAAGGAACAAAATTGGCCTAATCAACATCTTTTCACTGTAGCAAACATAGGGAGTGATCCAGACATGAAAATATGATAAATGTAAACAAAGGCTCTGAAAAATGGGGCTGGGTTTCACTGAAATGTGACACTTGATTACCTGCCCCTCACTCCATCTGATTTTGTTTAATGTACCTCAGAGCCATTATCGGGAGCAGCACAGGGCCGGCCCATTTGTTGACAAACACTGGTATACTGTGAGCTCCTCCGCAGGAGCCTGCTCCAAACACTGTTCTGTGCAAACTCAACAAATGCACAGGCAAAGAGCACATCTGCTCTGCTCTGGATCAAATGAGATCCTAGGGGACATTGAGGCCACCAGAGTGGTCACTCTCCAGCCTTCCCCATAGGCTCAGAAGGACACAGGTGACCATCAGGACATGCAAAAACACTGCCCTCCCCAGGAACACAGCAGCTGCTGGATGTGACAGAGGGCCGGAAGTGATGCAGGGCCTCCTTTCCTCCTTGGCTCTTTGTTTACTCTTTCCGCAGATGCAGTACACGATCTTCTGAAATATAATGGGATCATCTTTTCTTCTTTTGAAATATGGGGGAATGAAACCAGGGCTTCAAGGATACTACACAAGTGTTCTACACGGAGTTGTTCCTTTCTTTTGAGACATGTTCTCATTAAGTTTCCCTGGCTGGCTGGTTTTGAGTTTGATACTCCTGTCTTGACTTCCCAAATAACCAGAATTGCAGGCGTGTGCCACCAGGCCCAGCATAAACCACTGAATATAACCCCAAATAGACTTTCTCTTTCTGAACAGTTTGAGTTTATGAGACCAGGATTAACTAGGTATGTTCTATTCTTTTACCCAACTCTTGTTTTTGATGTCTTCAAATCTGTAATAAGCTTTCTGGAAAACACCACTATCTTCTAAAGGTCCTAGCTATCAGACAAACAAACAAACAAACAAACAAACAAAAAACCTCTGCCTTTATTAACTTGGATGAAAGACATCATCTACAATTGATAACTTTACCGTACCCTATGAAAATATGTTAAAAGTCAACCATTAATTTTCTATCTGATGGTCATTTGGGTGTCATTGTTCTAAGCATCTCTTTCAGTTTTATCCTACATAGGAATTAATGAGTAGAAAACCCAAGCTACATCTTATATGGGTGGGCTTATCATAAATGTAAACATGGCTGGCACACTATTGATGAGACAGCAAACCTTAGAATAAGTTACCTGTGGTGCGCAGGCTGTACATGCTTCTATACCAGTCATAACCAAGTGTAGATGCAACCAGAGTATGAGTTCCTATAAATGGGGCCTGCTAGGCTGTCAAGCCTTCAGAGATGGGCAGTGCTTGGCATGCAGCAGATGATGAGTGTGCAATTGGCTAACTGGCCAGCCATCAAAATGTAAGTTATGGGGCTGGGGATTTAGCTCAGTGGTTCCGGGGCCTGCCTTTAAGCACAAGGACCTGGGATTGATCCCTGGTAACTACATACTGGGCTTGGAGACTCATGCCCCCCAGTAATCAGTACCACATATCACAGTGCTGGGTGTTGTGGTTCACACCTGTAATCCCAGTACTTGGGAAGGCAGAGGCAGGAGGACTGTTGTGAGTTTAAGGCTGAGCTCAGGGCCAGCCTGAACTACAAAGTGAGACCCTATCTCAGAAAAAGAAAAAAACAACTAAGTTATAAGGCTTCAAAAGGTCAAGGGAAAAGGGGGAAAAGAAGTCTTTACTTGTCAAGCAATTTCTTTTAGTGTTATTAGTTGTATAAAGGACACTGTTTTGCAGATAGTATGTTTGTAGTTGATGAAACTCTTAACACAGTTTTTTAAAACTAAGTATTGCTCTATTTTTATACATGGAGAAAATAAAGTTGAAATGATTTGCCCATCAAGAGCTAGTAAAAAAAAAAAAAATGAAGGGAGAATGCTCATGCTTCTGTGAGTTAAGCTCACACAGGACTCTGGTCACCTGCATCCTACTCTTCCACCTGTCCTTTCTTTTAATCACATTGACACTTGCAAAGGTCCATTTCTCTCCTCACTGGGGCCCATAGTACGGCTGCCCCACCAACATTCCTTGCAGAACATTGCAACATTCCCATCCAGATTTGCAGGAAAGGAGGAAGACAAGAGAGAACTCACCTACACTAAACCCTTTCACACCCACAGACGTTTTTGTTCACTGCAAGATAATGCTCGCTATCCTGTAATTTTCATCAAACTGGCACCTATGCCTCCATGAGGCTGCTCACTGATAGCTGAAGATCTTAGTGAGACTGTTCAAATTGGCATTCCACTGAAGAGTTGTGATTTTAGTGGTGCTAAGAGGAATTTGGGGATGGAAATGGAAAAATTAAATGCAAAGATCTTTAAATAATCCTCATGAAGTGTTAAAGGAACCATTCGTGCTTCTGGAAACATGCATAGGACTTCTGCTCTGCTCTGGCTAATCTCACACTGAATAATCCTGTCCTGTCAAATGAGTATGACAAGAAAGAAGGAGGATGAGTAGAGTAAATCTGTTATACCATCTTATCGATGCTGTCCACCACCATTATCCTCATTTTATAAGGAAATAAGGACTTGAGTGGACAGTGAACTTGGCTTAGGGACAAAAGTTGCCATGATGGACATGGCTAAGTTTGTGACTTCAGAACCAAGGCTCTGTTACACCATCTGTATTTGCCCGATAGCTGTGTGTTTCTCACAATGCATCAAATATGACAAGCCCAAGGGATGTGAATCAACTAGAAGATAGAAGTAAAGATATTTAGAGTGGGTACATTAGTCATCTACATTGCAAAGGGGCTCCATGATTCTTCATGGTGTTAAAATTTATATCCCAGTGTCTCTCCAACTCTCCTTTTCTCATAGGTGGGGCTTTTAAGAGGTGACTAGACCGTGGGGAAATGTGATACTCATCAGTGAATCAGTCCATTCATTAGTTTATAGCTAAATGTGATGCTGAGAGGGAGCAGGTTTGACAGATGTGGGTCACAGAGTGTACAGTCTCCTCGCTATACCGCCCTGTTTTGGAACTGTTTTGAAACTCTGCAAACTGTGAGCAAGGAAACCCATTCTCCGTTAAGTTTCAGATGTCAAGTGTTTCATCCCCACAAAGAGAAAGTGATGGAGACAATGGGCAATGCTATCACGGTCAGCACATGCCAGATACCAACATGCAAAGGAAGTGCTGTGCTTCTGTCACATCTGTCTCCTTTGACCAGCTTCTTGTAAAGAACATGCCACTGATCACCTCCTTCTGGTCTCTCCTTCCTTCACAACCTCTTTCTTGTATCATTATGAACAGGAACATGTGCAGGGTCTCTAGAAGTAAACCATTCTACAAGGGCACAGTAAGACAAGAAGCACCAGTGCCTGGCTCCTAGGCAGTTTAGTAACTGCTGGAAAAAGGAAGGATCAGAAGTCCTGCAGACGCTTACACTGTATGACTCTATGAAAGGTTACCCCACACTGTTATCCACTCTGAAACTAAACCGCAGGATCAAAACTACCAAGCCAGACAGCTGTATTTTTCAAAGAGGAAGAAATCTGAACAGGATCCCCAAACACTGAAACATGTTTGTTAAAAGGAATATGCTGACTTCTTAAAAGGATGTCCAGATAGTTTATTTCATTCCTGAACAACAGAAATGCTTCCACCAATCCACTTTCACTCAGGTGTACACTTACTCAAACTCCTTACCAAAGGTAACTTCTCCTTTGCCAGCTTTATCAAACAGCTGAAAGGCCACCATAAACAAAGCATCCGGGGCACACAGGACAGACTCAAAGGCTACAAATTCTTGAAAAGATATTAATCTGCAACATAAAACAAACACAAAGCATAACGTCAGAAGCTCATAGAAAATAAAAGCACATGCAAGCATACATTAAGAGGAAAAAATTAATAAATGTCATTGTCAAAAAAGTAAAATTCAAACTCAATACATTTCTCAACATTCAACATTTCCTTTCAAACAGAGTGGACAGAGTGGATAAAACAATGGACAGAAGCTAAAAGACATGGCAGGTTTGAAAACACAGTGAAACACTGAATGCATTGTAATTCCAAATGCAATTGTTTTATACAACACCATTGTTTTAATAAACCTCATTCTTCCCCCAGGCATGGTGTTAGATTCTATAATTAAAGCCTAGATTCTCTGGATTAAGGGGTAACTGCGTAAGAACAAAAAGAGAACTGCTTTGTTATTTAGTAATACCCTTAGATACCAGTAAAAGTGATCTACAGCTATTCATTCATTACTGACATCCACTGACCAGATATAAATTGAAGTAGGAATACTATAGGAGACAATACAGACAAACCAGACATTAAACATGACCCCAAAGAAATTCTACTAAGGTACAGTAGACACAAAATGGGGGGAAAGGACCAATGCAATAATAGCAGAATTTGGGAGGTCAAGGAAAACTGTATGTGATAATGGGATTGGAGTTGGGTCTGGAAGGATGAGGAAATCTCATATGTGAGGTGAAAGGCTAGCCAGGAAAGCACGTTAGACAAAAAGGTGCGCAAAAGAAAGCAGAGGAGTGCGCGATGAAAAGGGTGAGGAGCTATTTTGTTCTGGGCATGGGAGAGAACGCTGTAAAACAAGATAGGACATGGAGGATAAGAAGGGAAGAAAAGGGCCTGCTCCTTCTTCTCTAGGGAAAACAGTTGCCAAAAATTTCTCAAGAAGTCACAGCATGATCAAATCTATCCTTTAGGAAGAGCATGAAGGATACAGAGGCTCTGATTACAGAGTCACGGAAAGGTTTCCCTGGGATGTTTTTTATCACTATGTTGTACTTTAAAGGTTAAAAATACTTCAGTCATGTACTGAGATAGTCCAAGTCTCCTGAGGATACAGGGAGAGAGAGAGGGAGAGAGAGAGAGAGAGACACACACACACAGAGAGGAGGAAAACAGGAACATTTTCAGGTTTTAGAGAACACTTAATTACTTCTCAACATCCTTTAGAAAGGACATATTTTTATACAGTGTTCCCTAGTCAACTCAGATGGTTTCCAGAATATCACCTGACCACAGTGCCAAAGAGAAAGGGAAAACGTGGTGTACGCAGTACAAAATCTCCGCATGATCCAGCACCCACAGCATGTTATCAGAATACATGGAACACTCTAGACAGCAAGTATTTCCAGAGGAGACTCGCCCTGGATGTTCATCGTCTACTAGGTCTCTCCAACAGGGAATCTGTGTTTAGGGTACCAGGGAAGGTGGAGATGGGGACTCAAATACCTCCCCCGCTAGGGGAAGCAGGGGCTGAGGGCACAAATAGCTGCTGCAGTGCAGGAGTTGACTATGAAAACAAGACAAAACACAGTCCTAGGGCGAAGGAAGGACTACTTGTAGTGTCAAGCAGGCTTCATGGAGGCATGGCCTTTAAAGGATAATTTTCAAATGAACAGATCTGGGAGATCTCCTAATTCAAGCTCCTCACTTTACTTTTGAGCTGAAACTGAAAATGAAAGAAAACGATTTGTACAGTGCAAAATAATTGGCTTCTGGCACTGTGGGCTTGAGGATTGATTTCCATTGTCCTGAGTAGAATCACAACATGTATGAGGAGACAGAGAAGAAAGGAAGAGGTGTTGAAAGAGGACACTCCACAATGGGGAGACTGCAAAATACAGAAAAGAACAGAAAATAGAAGGGAAGCTGGCCGTGGTGGCACATGCCTGCAATCCCAGGGCTGAGGAAACTGAGGCAGGAGGACCACTGAGAGTCTAAAGCTAGCCTGGGCCACCCAGTGAGCTCAGGCCCAGCCTGAACTGCATAAGGAGACCTTGTCTCAAAAACAAAAAAGAGTGTTGCACTTAGAGAAGGAGGAAAGAGCAAAGGAGCCTGTATCCAAAAGGTTGTGGGGCAACAGACTGGCGGCAATGAAAATGGCAGTCACCCTTGGAGGACCTCAATAGCCAGGCCACCAAATTTTACGTTTTCACAGGCAAGGAGAAAATGCTCGTGGCCTTTAGATTCGTTGTATCAGGGCCTCATCTTTGTTTTAGGAAAGAAAAGCAACTGATTTAGAAGATGATTTTCAAAGGAGAGACCATGTGGCTAGAGCCACGGCAGAGGGGGAGCCCCTGAGTGACAGGGAGGAAGGTGAGAGAGAGGGGGAGCAGGATGACAGCACAGGGAGCCAGACTGAGGACGGGGAAGAGGCCACGATGCTCCCACCGCCAGGGAAAACAAATTTAAAGAAAATAAGGAGAGAAGCGGAAGAAGGGACTTGCGGGGAAACACAGCCCGTCCTGACCATGTTAAACGGGAGGCACCAAGTGAGCCTGGGAAGGTTCCTGCATACAACTCAGGGGCGATTCTGGTGTGGGCTCAAGTGCGCCCCCCCAGGGTCCTAACCCAGTACTTCAGCACATGGTATCCTCTGGACACGGTTTTCCTAAGACGGTGAGTTAAGCTGAGGTCCTACTGAGCAGAGTGCACATAATGTAACCTCGAAGAGTCCTTATGAGACGGGCAGGCGACCTCGGACACAGACGTACAAGGAGACATGTCTAAGGGTGGAGCGGACGCCAGGATTCAGCTGCTCCAAGCCAAAGGATACCGGTGACGCCCTCAAGGAAAAACCACCCTACTGACACTGTCATGGCGACTTCAAACAACTCAGGACAATGAATTTCTGTTTCTTAAGCCATCACTTTATGGGTCAGCGAGGTAACAGAGAGGCCAAGACTGGGAATAAAGAAATGAGAGTTTTTAAGAAATGGCTAGAAAAGCTGCAAAAGATAGGGCAACCCTGAGGAGCCTGCAGTAAGGCACTCTCGCCCTTCAACTGAGCAGCTCTGGGTAACTGCCGACGGCTGGTCCTCAGCACCGCTCCGCCCACCCCGGAGCAGGCGCCACAACCAGCCGCAGCCCCGCGGCCCTCAGGGTGACGTGCAGGCTGCGTGCTGAGACAGAGCCTGGCTTCCGCGAAACCACCCTGCACAGACAGCAAGCCAGTCAAATGAGGGCCACACTATGCATAATCAAGACAGGGATTTCTAAAGTTTCATGTTCTGACGAATGGCCTCAAACACGGTAAAAAGAACATCTGACTCTTTAAATGGTGTATATGAGTATGTGTAAATCTTCCTCCGGGAATTTCAATGGGGTTTCTTTTCCATCTCTGGCCAGTGAACACTCTGGTATTTTAGGCATGTTACTGATACCAAAAGGTATGTAATTTGGTAATCCTGTTAGATGTGAGTATTCAAAAAAAAAAAAAATCTACGTAGGAGGTGTAGAGATAAACTATGAAATCACAATGTATCACTGTTCTTCGAGATCACTTTGGCCTTTCAAGGTAATCTGACTAGAAGGCTATGAGAATAATTATATAGTACTATATTGCTTTACAACATATCTAAAAAATCTATATTTTCATATAAACAATACTTCTTTCTTGGTTTATAGATTTAATGGGTATTAGCGTAAGTTACAGCAAAGTATACAAGCTTAATCAAGTTCAGACTTGGCTGGTGAGCTCACTTCCCTTTCTATCCCAACTCCTAGGACTTCTTTGATGATATTAGATCCCTTTTAAAATAATCACAAAATTCTGATTAATTTCATAAGTATTAAATATATAAAGAGTATCTGACACAGACAGCAACTAGCAGTAAGAAATGGCTCAGAATGGAAACAAGTAGAAGAGTTCCATTCTCAGGTCCACACTGTTTAAATCAGGGGAAGCAAGTTTCTAATATTCTAATTCCTAATTCTGATGCAATTCAAAATTTTTTCCAGCAATTCATTTTTTCTGTGCAAAGCACTCAACCTACTCCTCCCCTTCTAGAATCTCTTTACCACAGCAGCAACATCACAACCTATGTAAAGGTCAGGGAATACAGCCCCAGTGGTGCTACCACTACAAAACACCAAGCCCAGAGAACACAGACTGAAAGGGAAGCGCATGTGTACACTGTGACTATGACAGTGAAGAGGTTATATGCCCATCGCATACACAGCAAGCTATTACAAGCATATAACTGACATGAGGACTTTGTTAAAAATGATGAGATCACTTTAGGTCTCTCTCTACTGCACTCTTAGCTTGCCAAGCAATAGCTCTTAGTCTGGAAATACTTAAAATACACGAGGGAACATACACAGAGGACTGTGCTACTATGGAAAAAGCAGTAAGAAACATCAGTTACATAGAGGTAAATTATTGAATTCAGAGAGAAAGATTATTGTACAATGAAAGAAAGAAGATAAAGAGAATCTTACTGAAATTTGGGACTAAATTATCCATGGGTAGTTGGTACAGAGCAGGGATACCCCACTGGTCCGGCAGTAAGAAAGGCTGATGCAGGACTCAGTAATCGGGGGGCAGGGCAGGACGACAGCCTGGCTTCAGGGCCTTGTCTATGCCTGGGCAGGGGCCAGTATGGGGAATACTCGGCTGACATGTGTAGACTCTGCCCTTAGAATCGGAGGGAGACAGGACAGAAGGTTCCAGGAACCAAGAGGGAAAGGATGAAGAGCCACAGGCGGAGCAGACTTGCTGGAGGGAAAGTGCCATGGGAAAAACACAAACTGGACAGGAGGGTGCATCGGGTTAGACAAAGATCTTACGTTTGAAAGATACAATCAGTGTACAGTTCCGAATGATTCATCAGGCAGAAATGTGCTAAAACAAACCAGAACAAGAGGGATTGAGGCTGGGAATACAAGTTGCAAGGATCTAGGAAGGCCAGAATGAGAAAAGTCCTCACCCCAAGGAGAAGGAAGAACCCAGGCCGTCATCTCACATGACAGCGGGACGGCACGCCACATAACCGCATTTCTAGGAATTCATCTTAAAGGTCAATAAATGCACACATAACTTCAACTAACAGGATGTCCATGCAGCATTGTTGATAACAGTGAAACAACCTCAGTGTACAACTGACTTAAGAAACATTCACGTACAGGAACTGTCCAAATGCTCAAAGTCGTTAAGTAAAACATCAGTTACACAAAGTACACGGAAAATGATTCTAGGTTGTTAAAAAGGGAGAAAAATAATATTTTACACACACAGAGAGTCTAAAGTATGCACACCAAAGTGCTAGCAGTAAATCTCTTATGGTTTTCTTATTAGGAATTGATGTTTTTCTTTTTTCTTGCCCATCTTTTCTAATATTGTCTTCTGTCTTTCTTCCTTTCATCCTTCTGACCTTCCAACCTTCCATAACTTCTGTTCTTCTTTCCTTCCTTCCAGTTGAACCTAGGATCCCTACACTGAGGTACGTCTCCTGCTGTCTAATTTTAAAGTATTTTACTTTGAGAAAGAATCTCACTAAATCACTAAGTTGCCCAGGAGGAAGAACTCAGCCTCTCAGAGTGCTGGGATTATAGGCCAACACCCTGCACCCAGCTAATTGTTTTCAACAATATAATACTGTATTATTTTTGTAAAAAGAAAGAATAAAAAGTGCATCTAAAACAACACAGCAAGAACTGAAACTGGGATAGCAGGAGAGGACTGCATGAGAGATGCAGAGGGAGAGAGAGAGAGAGAGAGAGAGAGAGAGTGGTGTGAGACATCCCAGGAACTCCAGGTCTCTTGTCTTCTTCTTCCTCCTCCTCCTCCCCCCTCTCTCTCCTTCTTCCCCCTTCTTCCCTTTCTCCCCCTCCTCCCCTTCCTCCTCCCACTCCCCCCCACCCCCGCTGCCATTCCTGCTCAGCAGAGACAAGGAGCTCCTGCGGTCCTTTTCATCCTGGCCTGCCTTCCAACTCCAGGCCAACTCTGTGGCTATGAAAATTCAAGCAAGTGTGCACAAGGATCTGATCTTCAGGAATTTTTGTGTGTGGACAATGCACCATATCAAAATCCAATTACCACTTTTACTTAAGGTTTCTAACCACAAGAGCATTTCCCAAAATAACTCTCCTTATTACCCTCTTCTGTGTCTTACTACAGAAGCCAAGGAATTGTCCAGGATTAACAGCAGAGATAAAAGTAAATTCTAACTCCAGGAAGAGGGTTCTGAGACCACCCATGCTCAAGAATCTGTGGGAGTTAAGGGGAAAAAAATCTAGACTCTCCTGGGAATCTCGTTTAATTTATTAAAAGAGCTTTGGACTCCATAATTTTAACATCTTTTAATAAAAGCTTTTTGGCTTTTCCACTTCTTCTGGTTCCCTCTCAAATCCTCACACACACCTTGTTCAGGCAGACAAGCAAGTAAGTAGCATGTGGCTGCTCAGAGCCAGGCAGTATGCTGCACCCAGATAAATGAGACTGACTGACTCCTTTTCAGGTCTTGCCCACATTCCTGTGGGGGGAGGACAATGAGCAGAAACATATATAAAGGCAATTCCAGAATCAGCTAACTGTGCAGAAGGTGAACTGGTCTGGGGAAGGACTGAACATTTACTTGTTTTTCTGAGCTTCCCAAATTATTCACCTCTGTGGCCAGAAGTGACAGTCAACAAGGGGAGAAGAGGGCTGTGGGAGAGAGTGCTGGTTTGCCTCAGTGGTCAAGAAAGCTCTTGTGAGGAGGAATCAAGATCTGAAAGCTGAAAAAACAGCACCACAGGGAATGCCCAAGGTCTCTTGAGAAGAAATCATGCATGGGCTAGTGAAGACCAAACCTCCCAAGTTCCACGGGGAAGGCCAGGATGTAGCTGGAGAAGAGGAGGAGGGACCAGTGACGGTGTGCATGGATCACAGCCCTAATGTATGGGGTTAACAGTGCTGCTGGAGGGTTTGACTGCAGGAGGTGATGTGGCTTCCCTGAGAGACAAGCCAGAAAGAACACTCAGGACAGAGAAGCGAGCCTGGCCCAGGATGGCAGCCCAAGAGAAAGAGAAAGGAGTAGTCAAGTCTGGGATACATTTTCTACACAGCTATTGAGGCCATTCTGCAAGTCACAGCCCAGAGTTGTAGAGGCCCAGGAGCCAGTCCAACCTAGAGAGAGGTCACCCAGAGGCCTCTGGCCACAAGGGTAAGGCAGCCACAAGCACAGACTCGCAGGCCCTGAGGTCACTATGGACATGAGAACTACCATTCAGTAGGTGGCGAGAAAGTTCATAAATAAAGACTTTTTATTTCATATGTCAGATGATGGTCCATGAATAGACAAACAGGGCCTCCCAGTCCCAGTTACAGAAATCCACCATCACTCTCTGGAAAGCACTGAAAAGGAGACGAGAAGCATTATGTGATTTTATTCCGTAAACATCAGGGCTGTAGTGGACAGCAGCCCAGCCACATCTTACTCCTACTGCTGAGCCTCTTTTCCTCTGTGAGAAGCACTCTCCCCACACCTCTCCACCTCCACAGAGCTTCCTTCACATCTGTCTTTGGGGCTCATCCCATGCCGACCCGCTCCAGCCTGGGTGTGGTGGACCCTGGACTGCATCTGTGCCGAGGCCAGCAGGGCTCTCAGCTCCACCATGTGCTCTGGTTCAAATCTCAGGGTAGCATTTGCCAAAGCCTATTTAAATTCATTGGCTCCAAGGAACATGGCAGATTCATTATTGTTCAAACAAGCATGCTATGAACGCCAAGCTTTAAGAATCCATAAAAGATTTTTATTAGCAATTTTACTGTATTGTTATCATGAATTTGGCTCATAAACACCACTTCTGCAGACATCACTGCCTCCATATTGGCAAAGTAGATAAATATATAGGCTGTGATAGCCGTGTGTTTAATTCAATGAGTGACTGTCTATAGTGTCAGCCCTATCTCTCTGGCCATGGCTTTTACCTGACACCAAATAGCACCCAAGCTGCCCAAGGCCAACGGTGGCAATGAGGAGAATTTTTAGGGGGCAACCCTGTGCTCCCAATATTATCAGAGGGCTCTGGTATGCTTAGCAGGTCAGATTCACCCTTTTACACTTCTTTTCTGCTAGTGGTTAACTTAAGCAACACTGAAAAAAAAAAAAAAGTCTTACATCTCCTACAACCTTTTATAGTAGATCTTTTGTTTGTTAAACAACTTTTGCCTCATGGGGATCTGTCCATGTCCCTGGCACCTGCCTCAATTCACCACGTTTTAACCTTTGTGGCGTAGAAACATTCTACTTGAGGCAGATCACCACAAGAATGATCCTGCCCTGAGCCAAGGAGGAAAAAGGATCATTCAGCTTTTAGAACCAGGCACATATCAGATTCCCTATCTCCCTAAGTCTCTAACTAAACAGGCTTTGTTTCTTAAATATTAGTAAATATCATTTGTAGAAGCCTGAAAAGCCACCACATTATATCACACTGCTGCTATTCTGTGTAATTACCAATACTGACAGAATTATAAATATATCTCACAAATATCCTCTCTACATAGTATGTCATGGGTATCTTAAGACCTAGTCAAAGACATTTTTCTCAGAGGAAAAGAGTTCTAAGTTTAAAAAGGAAAAAAAATATTTACCATAAACAACTCAAACTTGAGTACTGTCTATAAAGGGGAAGGAGATAAACAGCCATCAAAAAATAAAGGGAAAATAACTAAACCATGTTGGACAATTGATTTAGATCAACAACAGATTTTTACAAATCTAGATTTCTTACATTTTCCTTATTCTTCCAATCAAGGCTGGGCAAGAAGGTTTCAACTTTATTAAAATGGCAAAGGAAGAAGGATCACTGACAGACAGAGCACAGAAAAGCAAGCAATCGGGTAAGCTGACAAGGGAGCAGTCTGCCAGTCGGCGTTCTGTAAGTGACCGCTGTCCCCTGGACTAACGCTCTGCATAAGCAGCAGGTTGCTTTTCCCAGCTTAAGGGCTAGATGATCCGTTATCACAAACGCACTCAAGGACACGGAGGCTGGCCAGGCTGCAGGACACGGTGCCAAACGTGTGCTTTCCAGACTAGTCTCCAATGTGATCGTTCTTTTGTTTTAGGGCTGAAAGGCGCAGAAGAGCCCTCCACCCAAGAGACTCTGTCAAGCAGTCTGAAGAATACAGATTTTGCCACATTATCTATTTCTGGCTTAAGCCGCATTTTAAAATATCAAAACTCAACTGAGTGAGGTGATTTTTTTAAATTGAAATATAGTGCCTTT
The DNA here is from genome assembly GCA_004026965.1 of Petromus typicus. Lineage (NCBI taxonomy): Eukaryota > Metazoa > Chordata > Mammalia > Rodentia > Petromuridae > Petromus > Petromus typicus. The sequence continues at coordinate 92,327 of PVIR01001971.1, forward strand.
CTGAATGTTTTTTCTAAACCTCAAAGTCAAATAACAATGATTTAAAAATGTTCCAGAACAAATACAAGGTGCCTAAGCACAGACACAGAAAATGTTGTAAGAGAAAATTAATTACTTTCTCACATTTGCCAATGATGAATTTTCAGGTAGTTGCTTTGCTTATAATAAAAAGATAAAACATAAGCAGAAAACTGAAATCAAATTACTGATTCCCCTTTGAAACACAAATTAGTTAGCAAGTGTTCAGTATTATGTTTCATTCAATTCTAATTCATAGGTTTTGGGTAAAGTACACCAAAACCTCTCTCGGTATGATTGTAATATAAGCCCCGGCTAAGCAAAAATTAAATGAATGAAACAGCCTTTGTCATTTTTAAAAATAAAATTATTCACAGTGTGAGCAAAAAGTAATGAAAATACACAGGCTTAAACCAGAATATCACCAAAAGCAGGCAACATTAATGTCTGCATGCCAGCTGAATTCAAATTAACCCAATTTTTACATGTTAATTAAACCAGCTATTTTCTTCTTATTGTATTTTTGCCTTCTAAATAGTAGAGTCTACAAGTGATTCCCAACAGACTTGTTCCAACAACAATGACGTATTCATTTGCTTCTATTATGACCATACAATACAGTAACTGAGCAGTAATTTTTCACAGTCAATTACATGTGTGGTTCTTTATGCTTAAAGATGCTGAAATAATGTGTACTATAGAGCCATATGCCTAAATCTCTAGTCTGCCCGAGACAGTTGCCTGGGTAACACATTTTCTCTCCAGTTTAGCATAACCGTTCATTGAATATCATTAGGTGTCATTAAATAGCAAACATTAACATGAACTTCAACATACTTCTTAGATAGAGTCACTTTACCCATGTAAACAAGTGTTGCATCATTTATAATAAGCTTTTAAAACAGATTATGATTTTCTGTGTCTAAGAGCATGACAAAGAAAAAGGTGCCCACGTGTTGATTCCCAATTGAATCTACAGACATTTCTGGCAACATATAAAAACGCAGGCTGAGTTTCAGATATAATTCTTCCCATCAATATGGTCAGACTATTCAACGTAAACAAAGAAAACTTGTGTTTTTAAAATTTACTCAATATTATAAAATAATTCCATCCACTGCATTTCAGACCAAAGACAGTTTAACTTTTTCTAATAGGGGAGAGGGGATATGGCTTTGATATACGTATGTGTGTGTGTGTGTGTGTGTGTATATATATATATATATATATATATATATATATACACACATATATACATACATGCATACATACATATACACATGCATACATATACACATGCACATATATGTATGTATATGTATGTACGTATGTATGTATATATGTATAGATAGAGATAGATATAGTGTGAAATGATTACAATCAAGCTAATTTACATATCCACCATCTCACATAGTGAAGTACTATATAGTTTAAAATATGGTAATATAACATTTATACAGGTATCCCAGAGGAATGCACCCACCGGCCCTCTAGCCACATCACCAAGAGCATGTATCTCTGTCTAAAATTCTAGTATGCTTTGCTACAAATCCTGTCGGAACAATTAGACATGCCCTCCTTACCTCCCCAATTAAAGTACCCTCCCCAAGTCAGGAATTACATGTTTTGGAGACACATCATAATTTCATATGAACCTACACTCTTGTCTATAATCAATTACAACTTTTCTTCTATCACGTATGTACACAAGGCCTCCAAATATTGAGTGGTAACTTTAAAAAGCACATAAAAATAGAAAAGTAATCATTAAATGGTCCCACTGGCCCACTATATTTTCTTGCCTCTTGCCATATAGAAGAAAGGAAGGCTCCAAAACCCTAGAAATTAGCAGGTACAGGGAACCAACAGGTTCAGGAGGGAGCTTTGATGTTGTTTAAAGAATAACTAAAGTGAAACCTCTGCCAGGAAAAAACAAGTTCTTCATCATGGAGAATAAGATCCTGCACCTGTTTGATAGTCCAGACAAGGACCGAAAGGCCAGGCGAAGCAGAGTGACTTCACCGCAGGTGCCACTCCCACCTGCACTGCACCAGGACTGGCTCCTACCTGCGGGGCTGGCATGCTTGGCAGGGAAACATTCCTGAATATTAAATGCATACTCCATTTCGAATTTGGCAACCCACTTTGATGAATGTTTCAATGAGGTATATCATAAAGAACCAACTGATAGAAGGATTATGGTAAACATAGAAATCTCAAAAATATGTTGGGATCAATAAAGCTTTAATCCCATCTCATGCCTCCAGGCCAATTCACATTCTGAATGATTACCTAAGACATGCTAGGATTTCAATTTAATTTTTTTAAAAACATAAAAGCTAAGAGGTATAAGCTTTCATGGTTAGGAAAAGCAGCTTCATAACCTAAGAAATCTTACAAAAGATAACTGTAATAAAGTGACTTATTTATAACATTGAATAACGTTTTGGATTGAACCTAAAATCCATAATAAAGAGAGTAAAATTCCTACCTCACCCTAATACAGATTAAAATTTGATTATAGGAACATAATTTAAGAACTGGCCTAAAATCTGGTAAAGGAAAACATGTATTTCTCATATTAAATTATACAAATAAGTATATGCAAGTAGTTCCAATAAAATATAGTGAATTCACATATTAACCATGCAGTTCAGATTTTCACTAAAATAACCAATTTATTACATATAAACTTATTACAACTCTTTGAGCCTAGTTCTATTTAGCTTATTTTATTCTATGGGGAAAAATAAATCTATGTAAGTGGTTTTAAAAAAGGAAGGAAAACCTTTTGCTCCAAATGATCCAGCATGCTTCTCTACTCTATTCCATACTATCCCTCTGCATGTTAGAAAGTCCTATTTCTAAAAGTCTCATAATAATTCCAAGCTTTTAAAAAGCAGACAATTACCACAGAGAACAACAATTGCAGAGGATACCCAAATTAGAAATGGCTGGGATTACAAGAGTATATATATATACACATATATATGCGTATATATATATATGTGTGTATATATATGTATATATGTGTATATATATGTATATATGTGTATATATATGTATATATATATACTCATACATATATATACACATATATACATATATTCAAAGTAAGTTAAGCTATGAGACTTCTGAATCTCTACTGCTTATTCTAAGTACAATTATTACAGAAAAGCAACGTCAACATTTTATTGTTTCTTCCTTCAGAAAGTTAATGATTTTTCTTTGCTGGCAAAACAAAACAAAAAAGGTTTTGGAGCCTTCCTTTCTTCTGTATGGCAAAAAACAAAACAAATCATAATCCAATAGGAAGAAGGTTTCATTGTGATTACATATTAAATCCACCTGCAGGTACTTTTTTAAGGGTTTTACTCCGAGAGAAAGCCACTACTTTTCATGAATCTAAAGACTATATTCTAAACTAACAGCCTGAATAACATGAACAGCTGTGGTAAAATGTATGGGAGGAGAAGAGATAAGGTCCTATTGACTAGAAAAAACAGTACCTTACCAGATCACACGGAAGCACCTGAGGATGGTGCCTAACAGGGTCAGTTTTGCAAACACCCTGCTAAGCACTGTGCTGACAGCATAACCAAATTCTCAAAAGAATTTAACAATCAAACCTAGGGGTAGTTTTTGCAACACAAGAAATCCCTCGGAATTATTTTACATGAACTAGAACTCCCTAGGACTGTGGAATCAGCCTGTTTTCAGAGGACACAAGGGAGAAACAGAGAAGAGGAAGGACTTGCTCCAACTTTTAGCACCTTTCATGGTGAAGGAGGGCATGAAATGCTACAGTGATCCTAAGAGAAAAATAACAGCCAAAGAATTAATATAGAGAAATTGAATACAGAGCTAGGGAGAAATACAAGGGCTCTACCCCCTCATCATCTTGATAATAACATCATATATTTACAGGGGTCTTTGTGTGCTTCATCCATATGAACTCATTCAGCAAGTACTGTGCCAGGACACAACCCAGGATTTGTATATTCAGCAAACCTCTGTGATCACAGAACTTAATCAAGGGTGTGTGGAGCAGCCGAGGTGGAAACAATGAAGCAACTAATATTTTCAGATGCACAAGATAAATGCTATATAAAATAAGTGAAGGAAGAGACTTTAAGAAGGAAGAGCAATGGGCTGGGGATGTTGCTCAGTAGCACAGCACCTGCCTGGCAAGCACAGGGTGCTGAGTTTGATCCCTGCATCAGGGGGAAAAAAACAGAAGGAAAAGCAAGCACAAGGACACTAAACAGGACCAACACAGTCATTTAAAATGCAACAACAAGACAAATGGGCCTGGATCAAAGTAACAGGTGGAAGAATATTAGGAGACGAAATAGGAGCAGGAAAATAAGGCACTGAGAGGGTAGGAAGCCTTTCTAGACACATGGACTTCAGCATTTACTTCGAGTAAATGGAAGGCCACAAAGGGTTGTAAGCCAGAGTGACAGAATCCAACTTAGGTGTACAAAAATTACTGGGCTGCTGTGCTGAGACTACAAAGAAGTAAGAGCAGGAACAGGGAAACTCAGCAAGTCTTGGAACAACAGCTCAGGTGGGACATGATCACATCCGCCGTAGGAGAGTAACAGCAGAGGTGGGAAAAAGTGATCTAATACGGACACACAGTAATGTCCCCCATAATGCTAGGAGAGGAATAAAAAAAAAAATGTGATTGAGAAAATGCACGGTCACATGACTGAGATTTCCATTATCCGCAGGAAGGCATCTAAGGAACTAGCCAATGGGTGACTGTGACAACCACCCTTAGCAGTGCATCAGGTCTTCTCTGGTACAGACTTAACTAGTGAAAACCTGAGATTTTTTTTTCTTCATAGTTTTACTCTTGAAAATATTGAGATGAACTTGCAAAAAACCAAAATGAATATGTAAGTATTTACTGACCTTCTGCCCCACTTTACTCATCCTCCCCAGCAGTTGCTGGTCTCACCATCTTTGCGATTTCTGGGACAGGCTGCACATGGCCTGCACATTAGACACCCTGATAAATCTTTTACTAGGCACCTCCTGAAGAGATGCCCTGCCGAGGAAATCTCAAACAGCAGAGATCACAACAGTTAGGAACTTAAAGTTGGAAATTTCTCCACAATGCTCGCTGTCAGGCGATAGGAACAAGGGCAATAATAGGGTTGGTCCTAAGTGTTTGCCTTTGGGCCTTTTCTTCTTTGAACATTTGATCACAGACTTTTTTTTTTTTTTTAACTTGGTCTGTGTCTTTCTTGGTCAATTTCCCAGTATCTTCCTTCATTTTCTTTTTCTTTCTGATATCATGAAATCTAAACAGCACCACTGCTGCTGCCACTGTGCAAAAAAAGTAGACGGACAGATGGACAGATGATAAAGCCAATTAGATTTGATATAAGATTAGAAGTCAGACAAGACAGAAAAGGAGAAGCAGGGATTTCTAACCAGGGGCCCACACTGCAGGCAGAATGTCCTGAGGCAAATGGAGAAGGAAGAGAGAGGCTGAGAGGCCCCACTGAGGACCTTGAAGTGAAACCTAAGACACAGGCAGATGGCAGACCGCACAGACGCAGTCTGATGAACATATCACCCTGGAGTTCAGCAACAAAGACTGGGCTGGACACGTAGAGTTAGAAATCATGGGTTATTTAGGACCATGGCACAGGAAAAGCTCACCCACAAAAATAGGAAAAACTATAGAGACACAGAAGATCCCAAAAGAGGGCTAAGAAAGATGAGGCAGTGAGGTATACAGAAAGCAGAACATGTTCTAAAAGTGAAAAGGGTATTTCAAGTAGGGGTGAGGGAGCAACCATGTCAACCTGAGAACTAATATTATCATTGGATTCTGCTTTGCCTACCCTAACAAAGGAAAATTCAGTACAGTTGCAAGGAAAACCCGCTCACAGGTTGAAGGACAGAGGGATTAACGGTCAGGGCAGTAGAGACAACTCTTGTGATGAGGACTGCAGAGGGACAAGAACTGAGGCAGTGCCAGAAGAAGGAGTGGCATCATAAAACACTTCTCTCAGTATGGGAGAAGGTGTGTTTGCAGTCGGGAAAGACCGCAGGAACCATCCCAGCAAGTATCTCCAGTACTGGTGTTAGACAGAAAACAGAAATTCATGGAGGAGGAACCAGAGGTTATGTCTGATTTCCTTTCCTTTCATATTTTGTGTCTGAATTTTAAACATATGGTCCAGATACAGCAAAATCAGACAACTAGAACACTCTCTCTCCTCACACAAGAATTTCATATCCTCTTTTTCACACATATTAATTTTATCTTTTAGCTTTCTTCTCTGCCAGCTTCAACACATTGAACCTTACGATTCACTAAGCTGAACACCTCCTCACCATCTCACTGCTCCCACTTCACCCTTCTTTTTCTGCCCCTAAGCCAAACGCAATCCATCGTCCATCATCAAAACTGTCCCTTACATGAAACATCCCCTACTCTGGATTATTAAAGAACTGCCCGAGCCTTCTACTCAGTGCTGGGTCAAAGAAGCTGAACGGAGATGGGAAACGCATGGCCAGGCCGTTCCAGGTAAACCTGCAGGTGGGCCTCAAGTGGGGTCTGCTAGTTGTTCTCTACAAACTTCCAGGACTTCAACCTGTACCCCGTCTCATCTATTGCCTGGAGGAAGCCCAAGGGCAGCTGAAGGAAACTTCTCTCCAATCCCCGTCATCACATCTACATGACATTGGTCCCTATTTTCTCCTTTCTCTGTTACTTTTCTAGTTTACTGCTTGTCAAATGTTGGGTCTCAGAACCCCTATAATCATGTTACATGATTATAAATCATTGAGGACCTGAAAGACTTTTTATTTCAGTAGGTTTTAGCAATCATAGTATATGAGTATATGAGAAATTTTAAAATGAGAAATTTTAAAGATAGTTAATTTATTAAAAAGTAAATAAATCTATTACACAGTAATATAGATATCTGTGGGAAAATGACTATATACCACAGAACAAACACTAGAGAAAAAAAGCAGCTTTATATAGGCAAGTCTCTCTCATGTCCCATGTAGTGGAAAACAGCTGAATGCACTCTATCAAAGGAAGATTTTTGGTTGAAAGACAGGAAGGATCTCAGCCTCATCCATATACATTCACAGTTACAAAGAGAAGGAGTGTTTTAACAGTCTTTTTAGGTAACTGGGTGTTTTTCCTTGAAGCAACACCAAATCCCAGGTAACAGCTTCCTAAAGATGAGCTGTGACAGGAAGGCTACACTGTACAATGTGCTTCTTCTCAGATAGTTCAAAATTCCTGGGTCTCCTGTGTCCTGAGGACAAATCTTTCATCCACACATGAGTCTGTTATACCATGTGCAAGTCCACCAGTACATACTATTGTCATAAGTTGCGCAGGTCTTCCAAATGTAATTCATTACATCATATTTTAAAAAAAATTTTTTCATTAATATTACCACCAATGATATCAGAGGTCTTTTACCATGAGGAACCTGCCATGTGAAAATCAACTATTTCAAATAAACCAATATTTAGAAGTGAAGACTAGCTCAGCCAGTAACTCAAAACCACTCAAGCATTTTTCCTCAGGCAACTATTCCATTGCAGTACACAGAAATTCTTAGGCATACTTCCCACGTGGTGGACCTCTCTCAGTGACCTTTCTTTTGCCTCCGGTTGCGGCATCATATCTCACCTTCCCTTTTCAGCAAAACCTGCCAAAAAGGGAACTTGGACTGGTAAGGCAAGGGGGAGGGGCCCAGGAGGAGCACTATCGGTGCAAATGAATGAGAGTGAAATCAGTACCTAGTCATTAATCAACCCTTCCCGGAATTAAAAAGAAAATAAAGCCCGGCACCTGACATTCCTAAAGATTTTCTAATACATCAGCAACATAATACCAACCTTTTTAAAAATTCTTTTTAATTTGCTCCTCGTAGACAGTGTCTAGCCACCACATTGCACGCATCCCCCCATGATTTCAGACATCAAATATTAACACAAAGTGAGTAATGCAAAAAGAAAGGGGGTTAATCAGACATCTTGAGAGAAAGGAAAGGAAAATAACACTGATTCTAGGAGAGCTGTTAATGAGGCTTTTTGTTTTGGTAGATTAATTTGGGAGTCTGATGACGACGAAGAACATTTAAGCTTCTCAGGTGACTGCTGTTGATTATGATCTAGGCTTTTTTTTTTTAATTAAAGAGATGCCTTTACTTAATTCTATAGTTGAGGAATTTTAGGTGTTTACCTGTATTCTGTGTCCACCTTAACTGTACAAAACTTCCTGCAATAGCGAACAGAAAGGTCTGTCCTCATTGATTCCAAACTGTACTTGACAGACAATGAGCGTTTGGGCTGTGAACTGCTGATGTTTAAATACATTACCCTAATACTCTTTAAGCGTTGCCAATTGTAAACCTCATTAACTCCCAGCATGAGGCCACGGCCTGGATTTCTTCACTGCAGCCCCACAAAGTGCAAACAGGTACGTAAAAATGATTTTATCATCAACATTATTATATCCTCCTTCACCTTGTGAAGTATTTAAAAGGATGCTATTTTTTTTTTTTTTCGCTATAAGAAAAGCAGTGGACACAATTTATTTGTACAGGGCCACCCCTTTTAAAACCCTAGATATATTTTTCACCTTTTCTTTTTGAAACCTATTCTCAGGCATCAAAATGGGAACTGTCCGAAGACTGAGCAGAAAGGAATTATTTGTCAGTGTGGAGTATACTGCTATTATTTTGATTCAGAAAAATGGAGGGCTGACAAGGTAGTAAGTTGGACCTATCAGCGCATTTCTAATGCCTCAGAATAGCTGACATTCTCTTGCACAGAAAAAAGCCAACTTTGGATCTCATGATTACATGTTCTCATAGACTGCAAAGGGGTTCCACATCCAAGATGGAAAACATACATGGACGGTTCTCCATGTGCCTGGGTCACTAATCTACGGATTCAACCAACCATGAATGAAAAAGATTGATAAAAAGCAGCATCTGTACTGAATATGCAGACTTTTGCTTGCCACAGTTCAGAGAATACACAGAGGTGGAGAACCTACAGCACATGTGCCACAGCGGGCACACACAGCCCTCCCTCTCTGTTGGTGCCAAGGTTCGACAGATTTCAACATGCACACCACGGCAAAGATCACATGAACTGTGCAAAAGCCCGCCCGCCACATGCAAACTTTTACTCTCCAATAAAAAGCTGTCTGTATTACTGCAAGCTGCTATTATGCTTTTCATCTAAGACAAAAGATGCTAATGTATGCATTGTTTTTTTCTAAACTAAAATCTAAGTATTCAGATTTTAACTGCAGTGTTGGCACGGTGTAGTAAATAAGTGGGTTTGGGGTTGCAGGCTGAGTACTCATCTCTAAAAGATTCACCATCACAACTACTTACACACAGTATTTACACTGCACTGGGTATTGGTAAGTAATATAGAGATGATATAAAATATAGTGAAAAATGAATATATGTCATATGAAAATAGTATGGTATTTCCTAAGGAGGTCTCAGGCATGGGTAGATTTTGGTACCAGCAGCATCCTGTGGGGGATTCTGGAACCACTGTCCCATGAATACTGGTGGACAGTCTGGGTAGTAAAAGTATACGTGGTTCTAGCAAGCCAGTTAGATATTCCAGTTACACAGTGTCCCCTGACACACACAGGGCTTGGTACCTGCAACAGGCAGTCAGGCACGCAGCGCCTCCAGCACACGCTAAATCTCACCAACTCCTGCCACATGAAAAGGGCAGGTACTAGTGAAAATGTTTTGGTCTCAGCTCCCTCTGCTGAGACATAGTTACAAAAAAAACAGTAGAAACATGTTTGCAAAACTCACCCCAAACAAAATGTTCTGTCACCTTGCGCTTAACAGATGTTGTGTGAACAATGTATAAAAAAGTATACTTAAATAATATACAAAGCTTCATCTCATTTTAATGAAATGCTGGGACCTTAAGTTCGTGCAGTTCACAGACATTTCACTTTCCTGCCCAGTGTTCAGCCCAAACCAACACACAAGGGAAGTTTTCAGGAAGCAGCTGCACTCTGATGGAGACAACACAGGGCAGGGGACCCTGACCAGAAATGGCGAGATCGGCCAAAAGGTAGGAACAACGAGTTTTTCTCTGAATCAGACTGGTCTCTAACTAAAGAAAATTCTTCCAAACTACAGGCTTTCTAGTTCCCCAGAGAAAATAGCTACAGGAGTACACTAGCTTTCTAAAACTGCTATGGTACATGAGAAGCAGAAAATAAAATCAGTTTATCAAAGAGATGTGAGCATTGCCTGGTACCGCGGCATTATGCACAGTGGTCAAAATGTGGAATCAATGAAGTGTCCAGCAACAGATGAACATACAAAAACACATAAAGAATATGACTCAGCCTTAAAAGAGAAGGAAATCCTGCCACTTGTGACAGGGAGTACGTTATGTTCAGTGACATAAACCAGGCACAGCAAGATAGATAACATGCGCTGTCCCTTCCAGGAAGAGCCTAAGAGTCCAACTCATGGATGCCGAGAGTAGAACTGTGGTTATTGAGAGTGTGAATAGGGGAGGAGGGGCTGAGGAGGAACGGAAGCCAAAGGACACAAAGTTGCAGACAGGAAGAAGAAGCTGAAGAGATGAGGGCAACACTTTGACAATGTATTTCATATGTGAAAATTGCTAAGCAAGATTTTAAATGTTCTCAACACAAAAAAAATAAGTATGTGAAATAATGGACATAGTAGCTTGATTTATTTTTCTACAACACATCTATACTGTACATCATACATACATATAATTTTTGTCAATTAAAAATAGAGACAATTACCAAAAACTAGACGTTTTAACACAGAAGGAGTTTATTCTTATGCAGTTCAGGCAAACAGAAATTTCAAATCAAGATACCAACAAGCTCTGGGCCGCTTTCTAAAGGCTCTCAGGGCAATCCTCCTTCATCTTCCTGACTTCCGGTGGTTCAAGGCACCCCTTGGCCTGTGGTCTCATCACTCCACACTCCGCTTCTGCGGTTACGCTGCCTCTTTTTCCTGTGTCTGTATCAAATCTCTCTCTGCCTTTATTCTGAGGTAACCTGAGATGGGATCTCAATAATCACCCAGATCATCAAAGGTAATCTCTTCACTGCAAAATTCTTAATCATATTTGCAAAGACCCTTCTTCCAAATAAGGTAACATTTACACATCCCTGGGAGTAGGCAGAGAAAACTGGTAGAAAAAAAATCCAAAAGCATTTTGCAAACTGTCCTATTTTATTGTATACACAGTCCCTTTGAGGCTGTTTGCAATAATGCCTTTCTCGGTGATTTGGAGTCATATATTCTGCCTTGTACATCCATATCACTTGAAAAATGGGAAATTTTAATGGTGACTGAGGTAAAGAGAAAGACCACAGAAAAGTTTCATTCATAGAACTCTGTGTAAATTTATTATGACTTTACAATTTCCTTGAAAAATATCTGCATACCTAAAAAAAGTTATTTTACATCTTCATACCACCTCATCAATTATAATAGTTTTTGGAAACTACAGAGACCTTTAAACTAGTCAAAAGAATCAACCATTCAAACATTACTGATGGAAATGATGAGGTAATATTTCTAAAATAATGTTAATATTAATAGGTAGAGAAAATGCTCGTAAGAGATGGAAAGATAAGTATTCAATGATTTCTGGATCATTAAAGCAAAAGAAAGCTGTTTTGAAAAAAAAAAAGTATGAAACAGGATTAAACATACCCATCTTTGGTCTGATCCACCACACCACTCAACAGTTCCACAGTCTTTGGATTCGGCTGGCTTTCTCCAAAAATATTCAAATATCGAGTGACAAAGTCAGTGGGAGACATAAAAAATTCACCATTTTGTTCAATGCTTGCATACTGTGAGAAAAAATGAAAATGAAGAGAACTGTTACTTTACATGCTTGATCCTACAAAGCATATAATCAGAGAATCAGTGTGTGAAAAGCTTAAAAATATTCCAAGGATAAGGTATGTATCAAACCTTGTAAAGCACTCTTCGCCATACCAGCTGTTTCCGATCACTTCAAAAACTCATTCAATTTGTCAGACGTGACGCCTAGAGCAGTAGTTCTCAGCTGTGAGCACCTCCCCGCACACGGGGAGAAGGACCCCCAACGGGGAGAACCAGGGCTGCTACTAACCATCCTGTTCTGATGCACGGGTGACCCTCTAGCTGATAAACTCTGCTTTACAGAAATTCAGGCGAATTATACTTTGGGGGGGATGATAAGCCATGAAGTATTAAACAACTACTTGGGAGGCACCTGGATGAGATGGCCCCAGCGCCTCAACTTCTCGGGTAACTGTGTAAGCAAATTCAAGTATGACTCAGTGTCAACAGTGAAACACCGTCAAGTCAGCCAGACTGAAACCACCAAACTCACTTCCAGCCGGGGACTTTCTACTTTGACCAATAGATTTTCTTCGTCTTGGATCCCTGCGCGCACTGTGAATGTCTCCCGCCTCGTCCCCTAAATGCAATCCTGAAACACTTGTAGTTTGCTGCTACTCAGTTCACGGATCACCGAATGCTCACGTAACTCCCTAAAATTTTAATTTACCTAGGTTTTATCTTTTAACAGAAGCCACAGAAGTACACAAGCTGCAAAAAGGTACACAAGCTAAGCTGGAAAGCAAGTGGAGTGAGCCACATGGCATCTCGTGGGATTTTCTGGCAGCTGGTAAAACTGCTGCCGAAGTTTATGTCCTCTCTACTCTAGAGCTGCACAGAAAATGAGGCATGGCATGTGTCACTTCTTTTTTTTTTTTAACTGTGGTTTTTTTTTTTTTTAATTGAAATCTTTATTGGTACATTACATATACATGCCATGATTGCACTCAACAATGAGAATTTGTACCAGTATATGACACAGCTCAGTTCTCATTTTTTCCCATAATGTGTCACTTCTTGCACAGCAGTGAGATCCCAGGGACTGTGAGAAATTCAGGGACACAGAATAGGATCACGCGGCATCCTGTGGAGAACAGGGTCGCCACGTGCTCAGGGTAAAGCAACCAGCTTTCGAGGCTCCTGGGCCAGGACCGCACCTCTTCTAACCTGAATGGCCTTGTATAAATTACTAAAGCTTTCTGGGGCTCAGACTATCCATCTGCAAAATGGACACAATGAAATTACTAGCTTCATTAAATGTCACTGAAATACACATCATCATCGTTTAATACACTAACCACAATGTACTGCACACAACACACCCTTCATGAAGGTTCTGTAGTATTAGCATTTGTTTCTATTCTCATGTCCCTCTGAGTGACAGCTGCTCTGGTACAGTACCAGGGCAAGGATGTGATCAACGGTTCTCTTCCAGCACCAGCTACCGAATCCTGGCCCCTCTGCCCAGTGGAGAAACTGTGAAAGTGCTAGTATTTTATTGATTTTTTGTTTTGTGTTTTGAGACAGTAACTAGCTTTGTAGTTCAGGATGGTCAGGAACTCAGCCTCAAACTCAGCGATCCTCTGGTCTCTGCCTCCTGAGCGCTGGAATTACAGGGATAAATCACCACACCCGGCACTGTGGTATGTGGTACTGATTGCTGGTAGGCGTGAGTCTCCATGCCTGTCATTGCGGTATGTGGTTAACTAGGGATCGAACTTGGGACCTTGCATTTGCAAGGCAGGTGCTGGAACCACTTAGCTAAATCCCTGGCTCTAATGTTTTTAATTAACAGTTTTTAGCATAGTGCACAAAAAGCCCAGTAAACCTATCATTCTTCAGTTAGCATTTAATTCAGCTTTTGAGACATGTAAAAGAAGAATATATTTTGATTTTCCTGAGGCAAAACAAGCTTGAAATATAAAGGATATGTCAATGCTAATTACAACAATCCTATGATTTAAGAGTTATACTTATGTTTCCTTATAATACTGATTAATTTATTTTAAAACATAATTTAACTTTCTTCCCAGCAGTAGACATTTAAATTACTTGCAGTTTTTGCTACTTTTAAGTGAACCAGAGATAGCCATCTTTGTGCTAACATCTGCCCAGCCTTGCTATTTCTCAGGGCTAGATTCCTAGAAAAGAAATTGTTGAGTCAAAGGAGAGAAAATGTAAGGCTCCTGGGACTTCTTATCACACTACTCTCCAGAGAAGATTGCATCAGTTTACACTCCTGCTGCCTGTGTGTGGACATGTCCTTCCTCCTTTTGTCTATCCTACTTGTTGTAAATGTTTTCCAAATATTTTTCCAGTTAATTGAACTTGTACATTTTTTACCTTTGCAATTTCTTCTTTACTTTCTTTTGCTTAAAAAAACTAGACTTTCCCTACCTCAAGATGAAAAGGTGACACACAGTTTCTCTTGACTATTTAAAACAGGTTTATTTTTTTACCCTTACGTTTTATTTCATGCATCATTTCTCGATTTGTGTGTGTGGTCTGTGGTAAGGATGCTCTGACTTGCATTTTCTCATTTAACCCACTGTTTGTTTGACAACCACCAACTCAATCACGTTTCCTTCTCTACCCTTTCAGATGAATGTCTTACACTGACTAAGGATCACGTGTGCACCGGGGGAAGAAGGCTCTATTCCCCATATCGTTGCTACCAAGTTGGCCGTGGCCCCCCAGAACCAGCCTGAATTGTATGGCTGTTGCAGCTCCAGCTCTGCAGGAGAATGCCAAGGTGGCCAGCAGCTGAGGTCCTGAGGACACTTCAGATACCCTTTCAATGCGGCCATCTGTGCTGCACGATTACACATGTCTAACCTGCGACAACTAGAGAAACTGACTTTTCTTGTCTTTTCCACTGCTCTGTCCTCAAACTACTAGGCTAGTATAATAATATATGCTCATAAGTTTCCTTCACCTGATGATCACTGAGTAACTCCAAATGACCTTTAGAATCACTGGCAAGCTGTTGCTATCTATAATGAAAATGCAATGAAAATTCAATGAAAATGCAAACTAAAATTACAATGAAATATCACAATTCGGCCACAAAAGAATGAAGAATAAATAGCAAAGTGTTGGCAAAATGCACAGCAAATACTCTTATACACTAGCGTTATAAGAATAAACCGGTAAACCATTTGGGAAAATTGCTAGATGGTATCTACTAAAACTAAAGGTAACATATATAAACACAGACTTGGCAATTTTAATCCAAAGTAAATCTCCAACAGAAAGCTGTGTGTGTGTGTGTGTGTGTGTGTGTGTGTGTGTGTAACCCAAAAAATACGCTAAGGTGTCCACTGCAACTTTATTCATAATGGCAAAAATACTATAAATAAATCAAATGTCAAGCAGTGACAAGATAGATGATTGGATTGACACAGTCACACAAGAATGAAAAACAGCAAGGAGAATATACCAACTCCAGATACACACAACAGTCAGGAATCTTTCATGTATCAGGCATGACTGAAATATTCTCTGAATGTTTGTTGACAGAATTCCCCTGAAAATACTATCCCTCACTTCAAACATATCTCATCATTCTTGCCATTTTCTGAAGCAGTTCTGAAGTTCTCTTTCATACTTATCTTTACAAGGTGTGATCAAAAATATAGTGAATGCTGCCACCAAATGCCATCCAACTGGAAGGCAAGCTGGTAGAAGTACTACACTGAGTCTTCACCTACCTGAGTCATTGGATCTGTAGCCATGTGACTTCTGGCTCTTCCCCAAAATCAAGTGACCTTGAAATACTGTAACTTTGAAGAGGATTAATGGCAATGTATTTTGCTGTCATGGTTTCGTTTCAAACATTCACTGCATTTTTCTACCACACCTCATACAAATGAGAATAAAATAAACCAGACAGTGCCAGAGTGGTTACCTACTGTTCTCTGGCTCTCCTGAGCGGCAGGGCACATGCTGGCATGTGCAAGGAAGGTCTTGGGTTTAACTTACAGAAGAGAGAGAGAGAAAAACAGAAGGGGAGAGAGAGGGAGGAGAGAAAAAAAAAAAGAAGGAGAGAGGAGAGAAACTAACAGAAGAATATACACTGTCTGACTGCACTCTAATGGTTCACATTAGAAAAAGAATACAGAGCTTTTAACAGTGTCATCAGCTTAGAGGTAATTTTTTTAAAGTTACCTCCTAAATATAAAAATAGTGAAATTTGAATACAGAAAAGTTTTCTTCAGTTTACAAAACTAGCCCCTCAGCAAGACTGGAGCACTGTTTTGTGATTGAATGCATTAAAGGCTGTCTGTCCCTTTAAATGACAAACAACACAGGGACCAGGATCCTGTTAAGGTAGCAATGAACACAGAGTGGGGAGGGGAGGGCTATTTCTTACAGATGTCACATCATTATGATGTCACTTTATCCTCCAGGACTAGCTGAAGTGACCTGAAGCCTTTGTCTCTTACTTTTAGAAATTTTAGTATGATTAAATATATGATTACCAAATGGAAAGGCTATTAGGACCCCTGGGCTGTCCCTGAATGATACTGTCCCCATCCTGATGCACCACTGCACTCAGTACAGGTTGGAAAGTTCCCGTCCAGGGAACCTTCACTTCACCACATGCGTCTGGAGGAAAAGGGTCTGCGAACTACAGACCAGTAGGTCAGAATCTCCTCACCCAGCTGCCCTGTGCCAGTCATTCACGGCCCCAGGTTCAAAGGCAGTCCCAGCCCTGTCCAACCCGAGCATCTGTTGGCACAACAGCTCCCTTCACCTGTCCTTACCTTGTTTTCCAGCTATAGCGATGAAGAAAACATAACTAAGAATATGAGTTTGGATTGTGGACTTTACGTTATTAGTGAGTTACTATTCATTTTATTAAATGCACAATGGTATTAATGCCATGTAAAAAACTCCTTATTATTTGAAGCTGAATGCTAAAGTATGCAAGGTGAATTTGATGATACCTAACACTGAGATAATTTGGCAAAATATAGCATAGGCAAATATTAATGTAAATTATATGCTACTTATACAGGACATACTGCATTATTCTAGTTTCTGTAAGTCGAAAATTGTCACAATAAAGTCAAAATATAATTAAAAATCATGAATGTCTAGTTTAAAATATTAGTCTGTTAAAATGCAAATTTAATGTACATTTTTACAATCCCACCCAAAATATATATTGGCGCAATCTCATGAAAGGAAGTCTACTGAGAACAATCAAAAGCTTTCTTCAGTTGTCCACCAACCATCTAATCCAGTGATGAAACTTTTAGGAAAACGTGAGCTACACATAAAAATGCAGACAGGAAGCAATTCATCATACTGCTGTTATGACAGCAAAGCAGAGGGGACAACTAACTGTCCAATCATAGGGCACGGTTCAGTTACATAGACAGCCATACAGAGGAATATCACGCTACATTAAAAATATCACTGAACCACATATGCAATTATAGGAAAAGGCATACCAGGTACTATACTAGATAAGGAGAAGTATTTTCTCCTGTCTCCTTATGAAGTCACACACCCACAAAGGGTGTAGAGGAGGAGGACAGGGAAAAAGGCAGAAGTGAGAGGAAGATGGAGAGAGAGAAAGAGACCTACATCCATCTATACTGAGACCAAAAGTTACTTTTCTTTACATATCATCATCAATCACATGAACTGATTTGTTGTAGAAAGAGTGTTTCAAACAAGGAATTAAGTGTTGTTTTCCGATTCTGCCTACAAAGTTTTAAAGTATCATTCTTTCATTGTCAAACTAAAAATCCAAGCACTGCTACTCAGTAGCATGTCCTACTTCTCCTGCCAGAATCGGATCCTGTCTTCCCACGTTCCAAAGCAGAAATGTGCTTTCTTCTACACCCAGCTTTCCCAGGAAACTGGCTTTTGTCTCAACTTCTCCGTTTTTATTACAGACTCCTCCCTGTTCGTTCTCTTTCTTTCTCTCTCTCTCTCTCTCTCTCTCTGTCTCTCTCTCTTTCTCTCCATTATAAAACATGAGACCTGTTCACCAAACATTCCTCCCAAGGTCTGTTACTTGTCCTCCCCACGCACCCACGGTCACACTTGACTCAGCTTTGAGAGGCTCCGCTGGTCAGAGGAAGCCCCGAGCTCATGGCCTTGGTGTAGTCCAATCTCTAGCCCCAGCTCCCATCACTGGATTCCTCAGAAAACCCTCAGTGGTTAACTATTGTTCTGTGGCTCTTCAAACTCCCAACTTCCTTTGCAGTTTCGTCCCCCACACCCTGTAATACTAGGCAGAATCACGGGCATAGAGCTGCACTTGAATAAACATTTTAATGGACAAGAATCCTATAACCTGGAGAGACTGTTTCTTGCCCTCCACACAGCGCCTTGTCACCCCTCTGCTCGCTGGGGGTCCTCCCATTCTCTCCACTGGCCTTCTGTGCCCACTGCCCATGAGAGTGATCGCTCCTCCCTCTGGGTCCTGTGGTATTTGCTGTAACCACACAGCCAGACCCTTTGTACCCTGATTTTGAGTCTTTCTTCACATGCTGGGTGCTTGTCAATCTGTTCTTTGCAAACCTTGAACTCCTTTGAAGCAACAGCATTGTCCACACTTCTTCCAGAAGTTTCAGGATGTCTGGCTGAAACTATAAGCTGCGTGTGAACACTCGATGT